>JANBXA010000114.1:14615000-14800000 GCA_030556225.1 Cricetiscus sungorus
ACACTGCCTTTCCTGTGTTTCAGGCTGAGTACCATAAAACAACTCTGTACTACAGTGTCCTAAGTTACCATCAACAGGTATGAAATATTAGTGTCAATTGTCTACTGGGTATAAACCAAAATAATGCCCATGAAAAATTGTAATAAATAATATAATAACATGTTTTATTTCATCAATACAAGTTCAAAAGTATACATTTATCCCCAGTACACATGGGAAACTGGTCATAGGATCCCATGCTGATACTAAAATTTATGGATTCTTCTGTAAAACAGGGCGCGTGCACACGTGCGCGCACACACACACACACACACACACACACACACACACACACACACACACACACACACACACCCTCCCATAGACTTTAAGTTACTTCTGCAATACAGAATAAATGTTATGGGAAAATAGAGTATTACTGTTTAGGGAATAATAGAAAGACACAGAGTCTGTCCATGTTCAGTATAAGCACATTCAGTCCAAGCTTCACTGTTTCTGCAGACGAGGAATCTGTGGATACAGAGGACTGTGCAGTATGCAGGAACATTGCCGTGTCTTCCTGCCCCCACTTCTTTAGTTTCCTAACATCCTCATTCCTGTAAGAAGGAAAGGCAAGAAGCATCATGGAGACCTCATTGTTTTGTTTCTTGTCTACAGGCATCTGAAAGATGTACAACCTAGGTGCAGGGAGGCTGCCTAAGACTTTAATTAATAACACATGTGCACATGTTCTGCACTCCATTGCAACCAAAACACTGTTAGAGCTATAGTTAGTTTGTGTAAATTACTAACAAGACAAGTGAAGGTGCTACAGAATAGCAGAGAAGGGGAGGTTCCCCAGATGAAACATGGTCCTGATGTTGGCATGGACGGGTTTTCCACTGACTAGCCAGTGGGAAATGTAAGTAAGTAACTTTAGTTATAAACAACCATGTCTGACAGCGATGGAAGACATGACACTCGGCCACACACAATTTATTTTGAAATGTTCTCTACCAGGAATCACTGCCATCTGTGTACAGAGTTCACTGCCTGTGGACTGTAGTAACTGTATATCTGGGAAGAAGGTGGTTTGATCTAGGTCTAGACAGACTTTACCTGGAATTGGAAGAGAAGAAGGAACAAGAAACTCTAGGTGCTCAGATGCCCCTGGGCTTCTGTCTTCTCCCACTGCTACCCTGGTCTCTGATGCTTCACAGAGCCCAGGGCACTGGCAGGAAGGAGGGATTCTTTGTTTCAGTGAGTAAGGGTTCCTGAGGCCATCTTTTCCTATACCTGGTGCCCCCACCTAGAGGCCGCACATTGCATCCTTCTGAGCAAATGCAAATCCCTCAGGAAAGAGTCTAGCAAGGAGGAGGGAGAAGTAAAGCCCCTCTGTGGATGGAAGTTGAACCCTCAAGAAAGGACTAAAGGCTTCATTAACCCACACATAAGGACAGCCCACAGCCAGAACAAATGATAGCTCTGTCTCATTGATGACAAATGGGAGTCCCAAGGAATTGCAGGAAAGCTTGAAGGCTCTTAGGTGTATGAGACAATTGGTGGTTGAATCCCCCAGTCCCCAAGTCAGCTCTTATCTTCTCAGTTGGGAGATGTGGAAAGGGGTCTCAACACTTTACAGGAGCAGAGAGGACTGAGCAGTGACGACTAGCTGTGAGCTGCTGTCCCTGGCTGGGTTGCTGAGTCTCTACCATTTGTCAGAAATTTTACAACCATGGCTTGCTCCCATCAAGGTTTTGGGTTTTTACTGGCTCCAAGAGACGCCATTTTGCTCTTATTTTCTTGCCTCCAATGCTGTTGTATTCTTCAGATGCTGGTATTCTCTCCATCTTGCCACAGAAACACTCAGCTCTGAGCTTGAATGGATTTTTCAGGGACAAGCCAGAGCACAACTGTAACCATGTTCCTATAAGCAGCTACATATGTGTATATGTAGTGTGTGCTACATGTTGTATGTGTACTCTGTTACTTTTAAAAATATGAAAATTGGGTTAATTTCAAATCATTCCTTATTATTCATTATCTTTATTTAAAACCATCCTGCATTATTTATTTCCCATTAACTCGGTGGTATTAAACAGACTAAAAGATAATAAACAGTGACAATGGCAGCCAGTAACAGTAGATGAACTGGATGGTGAGGTCATGTGACTCTTCTCTTTAACTCTTCTTTCTCTTTTCTGGTACTTGAATGTGGTGATCTTCATTAGGATGGTCTTGGGACATCGCTTATGACAGATATGACACTGGGTTGGCCAGCTCTTCCAATTCCTCCCCAGTCTCTCAACTTCTGTGGTTCAGATAGAGCTGGATTATCTAAAGAGCCTCAGGCAAAAGGAGGCAGAGACACACTGAATTCCCCAATGGAAACCCAGAGTATAGGCTTTGATGCATTTCACCTAGATTTCTGCCTTAGTGACTTTTGATGACAGAACACTGATTTGCCCTTCACATAGACATTTATTATTAAACAGCCAGTGGAGCTGAGCCCTCCTCATCCTGCTGCCCTCCCTGAAATTGGCCAGAGACTGAATGGCTTTTCTGGAGTTTTTCTCGGGGCACTTCCTTCATTCACTTTTTTCAGGGATCCAATTCCTATTTTTCCTGTTTTCCTAAGAACTTCTTGCCATCAAATACTCTGTACAACCTACTATCTTAGTTTACTTCATCTCCTCTATGTCTCTATTGGAAACTAAAGTTCCTACAAAACAAGCTGTGTACCTGTTAACAATTCTACAAGACTTCATGATCACCATGAACAGAATGTTTTTGATTCAGAACCAAATTATCTTCAGCTGTGTTTACTCTGCCCAGTAGCACTTTGTTGGCCTGCTCTGTGTTTGACTTGAAATCCTTGGGAAGGCATGTGAAAGCTTTCAGACTATAGTAATAGACCACTGGTTAATATAGTAATAGACCAATAGTTAGCATAGTAATAGACCACTAGTTAGTATAGTAATAGACCACTGGCTAGTATAGTAATAGACCACTAGTTAGTAATAGGCCACTGGCTAGTATAGTAATAGACAACTGGCTGGTAATAGTAATAGACCACTAGTTAGTATAGTAATAGACCACTAGCTGTTTTCCACCAACCCCAAAGCTAACACTGTTATTAGGCAGCATTGGAAACAGATAGCAGAGATTTCCCTGACTTGCTATGGCCTGCCTCTGGAGGTTTCAACTAATGCATTTGAAAAATTCTCTATCTATAAAACATTGAGGTGGTTGCTTTCACATTGGGGCAACCTGGGGTCATGTTCCTGGGCTGTTGCCATTCCTACTTGGATAAATACTACACCATCTCTTATTCCCTTTAAGATGAGAGCCGTGTTTCATGTTAACACCATCAAGGCTCCCAGTGGAGAGGGTGCAGGGACTCTTCTGCCTAGCGGACTCATTGCTATATCCATAAGGCTCAAAGCCCGGTCTGGAACTCGGTAGCAACAACAGGAAGGGGAATGCGACGGAGAGGTGTGATTGTGTGGGCAGTGGGTGGCAGTGGGAGTGGAGAACCATGTGTATGTTAACGGGAAGCCATTCCACAAACATTTTCCTGTTTCTTGCCCAGCTTAGGAACTCTAGAATGGTCCTGAGTTCTCTTTACCCCACTCTTATTCACCTCACGTCTACCTCCAACACGTGACAGGTGCTCCTCTGGGGTGGGATTACAGTAGGAGGAAACAGTGCCTATCTCCATGGAGGGTCTTTGGGTGGGCACATGTGTATGTACAGAAAGAGGAAGTGAGGCACAGTATTGCACTGTCTTCTTACTAGGCAACATGCTCGATGGACACGAGTGTCTTTTCTTTCTTTCCTCCAAACTTGTGTGGAAAAAAAGCAACTCACTCATCAGCAAACAGGGTTAAGAGCAAACTCAGAGAGCTTAAGAGACTACATATTGTACATTGGCACCCCGTTCCGTTTAAAATCAGATTTCCTTTTGCTGGTCAATTTTTTCAGATTTTAATTTCTGAAGTGTAGTGTAATGTGACCTGACGCACATTTGTCTGAAGCAAATTCCTGAAGACTCCAACATGTGTATGCGTATGAATAGATACTCACTTAAGCAAAGAAAATACAAAAAAAAAAAAAAAAGAAAAAGAAAAAGAAAAAGAAAGGAAGAAAAGAAAGAAAGAAAGAAAAACTCATGCCAGCTATAAAACTGGCTTTAACAGGCATCAGGTGGTATGTTAAATGTGGAGATCAACTGAGAATGTGAAATACTATCCAGATCTCAATTCACAGATTCTTCACACCCAAGAATCTCAACAGATGGAAGCAGCCCATAAAACTAGAGTAAGGGTTTTCAGGGAAGCCAGCCGGTGGGTGCTCAGCAGATGCCTGAGCACTGAGCTGCCCTGAGAAATCTGAAACACTGCGCAAGACACACTGGGCCTTTGTCCAGAGCAAGCAGAGCAGCAACCCCCCCCTCCCCCAGCCACAGACAGGAGCCATGCCCTCCCAGGCCACATGCAGCTGTCAGCACACCAGGAGAGAATAAAAGCTTTCAGTGAAATAGCTACAGGCTTAGGATGTTACCAAGGAGTGTGTTTCAGCATTTTCCTCCAAAATAAAATGTGCAGTAACTCAAGTGATGGCCTTGAACTTGCCAGAGAAGAGTGTAAGGACTAGGACATCTTCCAGCGTGGACTTGAGATGTGGAACTCATATGAACTGATGATAATCAGAAAGAAGAAAACACTGGAAATAATTGAGTCTACCAATACTTGGAAATTTGCCTTGAGAAGGCAAATTTCTACCAGTAGAACGTCCCAGTTTTGTCAAGATTTTATCAGTCGTAAGCCACTAGTGCAGCTGTATGCCACCAAGGGAATGGTTGCATTCAAACATGGCTTGCTCCTCCCTCCTCAGCCCTGCTAGCAGAATTCCAGAGGACAGGAGGGTTAACCCATGACTGACAGGTCAGTAAGCAACCAGTGAAAGGTGAATGGGAGGTTTCTGAGTCAGCTTCTAGGACAATATGCTGGGAGATATCCAATGGTTAGCATCCCATATCTCATTGTGGAAGTCATTCCACAAACCTCCTATCTCCCCCCCCCCCCCCAATTAGGAATCCCAGACTCTCTTTTTCTCACATCTGTTTACCTCACAACTTGCAGCACATACCAGACAGTCTGCTAGGCCTGGCCCATACCATAATGAGAAACAGTGCCTTCTTCATGGAAGGAGCTTTGGGAGAAATGAGGCAGGGTGATACCTTGGCAACAGCTGTGGGTGAAGAGCAAAGACTATGAGGATACAGTAGGCAAGAGATGCCTGGAGTCTGGCAGACAGAGAAATCAGGCCTGAAAAATGACTCGTGAGGACCACTAAGCATCTATGGATGAAGTATTTTACAGAAACAAGGGTTAAAGTGTAGGCAGTAACTTCAAAATTTCTCCAGATTTCTTAGAATGTTTTCTTTATCAGTGAAATTTTATGACAACTAGGGTTAAACAATAGTTAATTTATCCTAATAAAAAAATTCTGAATCAAAGTATCTGATATTGTTTCTGAGACCAGAAGCACAGATACTCCAGGCTTACTATGATAGATATTACAAGCTCAAGTGAAAATATAAGAGCATGTATCATATATCAATCTATCAACAATCTTATCTCAGCAACCCAGAGAATTTTAGAGCCTGACTCCAAAGCCTAGACCCTTGAGAGGGCATGGAAGCATTCTGTTGCTAGCCTTTGGAAAAATCAAAATTCAAATGATTTCTACTAGATGTTTAGGTTATTGCTGTGTCACTCCCGTAAGGTTGAAAAATTAGACATGAAGGATCACAAATGGGTACACATATAAGTTTTTGGTGTCTGAGAAAATTCCGCAATACAACTTAACTTAACTCTTGAGGATCAAAACTGGTCTCTGCCAGACTAGACTCCCAGATTCATTTTCATCCATACAAATGAGACTTAGAATGTTTGTTATTAACCTTGGTTTGTTTTCTTTTTCCTAGCTACTGGATGTGTGCCTTTGAGAAAAAGCCTAATTCTCAGATACTCTGTCAGCCAGGTGGATTCTTATTTAATCCAGAAGTTCTTGAGAATGACACCATGTGAGTGACACTGGTCGTTATTTCACAACTGTGAGATGGAGTGTTCAGCTAGTGAAGGACTCATTTTCATCCCCAAAGCACTGACTTAGTGAGTGCCTGGCTGCATCCCATCTGTCAGCTTCTGTCAATCAGAACAGCTAATGAGTCTGCCTGGAGGTCCCTTCCATTCAAGAAGAATCCTTTGATAGACCTTATTTCCCCTTTCAATCAACACTTGATGGCAGCTGGGGCATGAAATGCCACTCATTGCAGTGTCTGACTCCAATTGGGCCTCATCTGTCTGTCCTCTATTTACCAAAACAGTATAAAAACAGGATTTTCATATGTGTTTTAATGCTTCAAGCCTTGTACTGTCTAGAAACAGTCATCAGATGACCCTATCCAATGAACTTCCAATGAGGGAATGGAGGTCACATTTGTTAAGCAGATGGCTGTCAGAGAGTGGAGGGAGGGTATGCAAAGACTGAGCCCATCTTCCCTGGCATCCCCTTCTACAGGGCTTTGGATATAGCAGTGGATTGCATCCTTATGAAGGCAACTTAGGCAGAGGTACATATGCAGCCCCAATGTGGGGGTCCTTACAGTGTGGTGTGTGTCAGGCAGCCCTGCAGCAATGGCAGACCTCACAGCTATTTTCTGAGGTGATAAGTAGATGAGTTAGGTGAGATCAGTCCTTTTTAGTGAGTTCAGAACCCGTTCAGCTTTAACGGAGACATTCCTGACCTCTTTAATCATTACCCAGTTTATCTATCTGCTGGCCAGAACAGCACACCCATCCTCAAGGTTAGGAGAACAGAAGGATGCTGGTTCCTCAAACAGTCCACTGTGTTTCCTGCCTGACTGTAGAGTTGTAGCTATTTGTTTCTGATGTTTAGCCTTCCAAATGTGCTTGATCCAAAAAAGACAGGATGCCACTTAAAAATGTGGCAAGGAAGAATGCCTCCCCAATGGCCTTGTCTCTCTGAACTCCGTGGCTGCATACTACTCATATTGGAGCAGCTGAAGTCTTTTTCTGGATTTATGAGCTCCCATTTAGGTGAGAATGGAATTGCTGAAATCTGAGACACATTTAACTTGTTTACACACCCTAGCAGATTCAATGGTCAAATGAGCTGAAGATAGATCCCTTCTGTCTTGTCTATCTTCCCTAGTTTTGAAAAGCGCTCCAGACAAGTGGGGCTGGGATTGCTGTGTTGAGTTCAAGCCTGTTCCAGCATTTGCTTTGCTAAACACCTTAATCTACCTGGGGCTGAAGTTCCTTGCTTCTAAAGCGGACTACACCTTGGAGCTCCCTGGGATTTCTAATGTAGGCTGTAAGTTAAACATGATGCAAGGGGAATATAACTAATTCAAAATCAGAAATGCTCTGAAATTTGAGGCCAACTTGATGCTCAAAGTTTCCTATTTTGGGGCATTTAAGATTGCAGGTTTTTACACTATGACCCTCAACTAGTAAAGTCTATGCAAAAATCTCCAAAGCTAAAAATTCTAAACACTCTAAGCCCAACCATTTTTTTTTTGATAGAGGATCCTCAAATGAAGAAAAGCACCCCATCACTGCCCACTGCTGCTGCAAAACAAACCCACCACAACCAGCAAATACATGTTAAGCATCCATTATATTTCTTGGGTTCTGTGTTCCACACTGTGAAATCTAGGGCTGTTACTCAAGATCCCTGTGTTTGTTAGGATAGTCTTTTTCCTCTCTCATAAGAAATAGAGCTATCAGGAAGGTATACTTTATAAAGGTTTGTTTAGGCTTGCACAGGCTGGGTTTGCAGCCATGACCAAAAAAAAAAAAAAAAAAAAAAAATCACAAGCTGGTGGGGTGATTGCCTAGAGAATACTAAAATATTATTGAATGTAGTGTTGTCTTCAAAGAACATGTATATTGGAGACTAAGGGGAGAGGGAATATGCCTCACTAAATGACCAACTACTTAGTCTCAGTAGCACACAGATTAAAATCATGGCCACAAATTCTTGGGCATTTTTGTTAGCATTGGTCCTTGCAGGAGATATAGCTCAGTGGTAAAGCTTTTGTTTAGCATGTGCATGGCTATGTGTTCAAGTCCTGGAACCATCAAATTAAAACAAAATGAAATAAAAAAATCCAAACCCAAAGCTTCATCCACAAAGCACACCTCACTCTCCTTCATATGTGGCCTGAGGGATCCATATCCTCTAATGTTCTGATTGTGGCAAAGGTATAGGACTCAGGACAGGGCTATCTCCCCTTGATTCACTCTTTAGTCATTTCCATTGCAGAAGCTAGGTACACCATTGAAGACTCCCAGGCAACCCTAAGGAGATGTGATGGCTATTCTTGATTGTCAACTTGACAACATGTGGGCTGGGCATACTTGTAAGGGATTTCCCCCCTTAATTAAATCATTTGAAATGGAAAGACCCACTTCTAATCTGGATCTTTGAGTTGGGAAGATCCACCTTTAATCCAGATCTTTTAGGGTGGTATGATGCAGTTTTAATATGAGAAACACTTTTTGCTGGCAGTCTATGTACATGGAAGAAAGAAACTTTCTCTCTTTGCCTGCTCAATTTCATTAGCAAGTCCATTCTTCCACTAGAATTAGAACCTGCATTATTGCCTTGATCCCAGTGTATAAGAAAAAGCAGCGGAGACATCCAGCCTTGTGAACTGAACAGTGAGTGGATTTTGGGACTTTCTGTTGGTAGATAGCCATTGTTGTAAGAGCTTGACCACAGTCTGCAAGGTATTCTAATAAATCCAATGTGTGCCTGTGTGTGTCTGTGTGTGTACACACATATTCATTCTATATGTTTTGTTCTTCTGGAGAATCCCAACTAATGCAGGAGAACATTTTCTTGTGAGGAATGGAGGCCACTTGTCATGGAAACCATATTAGATGGTACCCCTCTAGTCTGTAGATGCTGATGCAACTTCAGCCACAATTTTGGCAACAGCTTCATGAAACATCCTGTCAGGAACCATTTGGCTGAGTCAGTCCAGGGTTCCTGATACACAGACAGACAGAGGTAATCAACTCTTATTAAGTTGTTGATTTCTGGGGCAATTTATTAGACTATGTATCCTAAGTGCAGCAGAAAATGTGCCTAATGACAACTAACTTGTCTTTTGTAGAATCCTGGAGACCTAATATCTGAGTAGATGTCACACATTCTCTCTGTGTTAAGAAGTTAGGGTTTATCCTTTGAATAATCCATGCCATTAACAATCTATCAAGAGGGTGTTTGTTTTAAAAAGGTGTGACAGTGGGATGGGTGGGGCTGGCTGAAGGGAGACTCCCATCTAGGAAGGATTAGAAACAGTACTTCAGGTGAGATGGGAAAATCCCAAACAAAGGCAACAGAACTGTGATGGATACTTTAGAGCTATTTGTAAGATTCAGGTGCAATCACCTTATATCACGAGTGCATACCTACATAAAACTTCCAGGAGCTGGAAGAGGGCAGACTTTGTAGAAATGTCTCCTGGAATTTCACATTAAACTTTTGAAACAGTCTTTTATAGACAGGTTGCATTACAGAAAAGGAGCTGTTCCGTTTCATAGGAGCGGAAAGCCTCCCTTTGTCCTTTATAAAATGAGGCTAGGAGACTGCACTGATTTTTAGGGGTAAGTAGGTACTGGATGTTGCAAGGACAATCTACAACTAAACTAGCATTAAGAAGTGATATGCACTTGGCCAGGAAATTTTCAACTCACCAAGGATGGCTTCCTTAGGAAAATAACATTTATTTTCAGTATTTTAATAGCTCTCAAAATGGATATATAAATGGCAAGGCACCTATGTCTTAAAACTTTTTTTTTTTTTTTGCTTAGACAATTTCTTACTCTATTAATGTGAATGTGTATCATCACCTTTGTACAGCTACATTCCCAAATGTTTCTTCTGGAAAACCAGGGTTCTAGTTGCAGGCCACATCAGGAGAGAAGTAGGAAGAGTCAAAGAACCAAGTTTGCCTTTCAGGAGGAAAATATTTGTCAAAAAATAGTTTGACAATCATTATTGTTTTTGAAAATTACATTTTTATAACGCTTCCATAAATTTGCATGTTAAGTGTAGCCTTAACTTTAGAAGACATTTTCTCCAAATGGCTTGATTCAATAAATACTCATTGAATACTTAGCATTCAAGTAACAGGAGAAAGGGCACAGCCCCTGAGGAGTTGTATTTCTAAGTCCTCTGAGGCAGAGGCTGATGACCACGGTGGTCCACGGTTGGCCATGTTGAAAGATGAGTAAGTGGGCAAATACGTGGCCACCCTGAGTGGTATCTATGTTGAGCCTGAACAAATGAAAAGAGGGCTTGTCATTTCAGAGATATGCCTCTGCAGTAAGAACTCAAATGTTTCACCAGAAGAGTCTTCTGGAAAATGTGAAAAGTCCTGATGCTTAAGGAAAGGCAAAAATAAAAAGCGTGGCTAAGATAAGCGAAGCGGCAGCATATTTTAGGGGCCTTGCAGCAATTATTTTAGCAAATTCACATCAAAGCAACTACAATTAATACTAGTGCTGCTCAGATTCATTGAGATAGGGTGAGAGCAATTTAATGTTTTATGTAAGACTGTAAGAAATGAGCTTGTGGCCCACAGCCCAAAGTTAGCTATTCGTGAAGAAAAAAAAAAAGTAAAGGACAAAGTGAAATCACCACAGGTAGAGCCTACATCAGAGCTATTTATTAGCATATCTTTTCTTCTTAGATTCCAGAACAGCTGAAGTATGTACAAAGTCTTACAGCATTTACACCCCTTAAAGGCTCCTAGTAGCTGAAGAAGACTAAACCGAGGTGGTTCTGCCAGAGCCTGTGGGCTGCCAGAGCACTCACGCAGACCACGCCCGGTGCCAGGTGCCTCCTGGGCTTCCACTGCCAGCGCTTTGGCAGCTGGCTCCCAGCTCCTAAAATCACCTGGAGGGAAGGTTATCTTGGGGAAGAGGCAACAAGAAACAACAAGGTGGAAAGCTACAGTGTTTCTACAGTTTTCTAGAGCTGTAACAAATACCCACAGCCCGGGAGAAGAATATAAGCGAGATGACAGAATCACGCTGTTGAGTTTGACCCTGCTTCCACACAGACCACTGCGGAATGGGAGACTATACTGATGGATGGTGATCTTTGTCTTCAGTGCAAACCTGCAGAGGCACAACCAACCCGCCCCAGATAGGACAACTACAAAGGGGAGCGAGGGAGAGAAACAAAACAACCGCGTTAAAGGTTCTTGGCCCAAAGCACAACAAAAACAAATAAGATCCCACAAAGTAACTTCCTTAAGTCCAGTATCAGCTTTAATCAGCTTTAGGTGGTTCCTCCTGTCAGATTAATACTAGATATTTCTGAATTATCCCACTTTGAACAGCAGACTGTCTCCCCTCCCCCTCTCCCAACACCGAACCTCCTACTTTTGCTCATCGTGGGTTTTATCTGATTGTCTTTCCTGTAGTCTGTACTACAAAAATACCACCAACATATATACTGAATTGGACACAGGGCGGCACTGCTGCCCCCTAATGCTCCACTAAGTGGCAAGGGGATGGCACCAGGTGAACGATCACAGGGGCCAGGCCCACCACTTGATCCCACATAAACAACTCTAGCCTGGTCCTGTCCCGTCAGACATTTTCTGGTAGAGTCCCGCACATTTCCCCAGTGTTATGATCTCCCGTGTAGGCAAAGTGGCTTTTTATTTCAAAAAGATTCTGTGTTCAACTTAAAAGCCAGTTGATAAAACTTTTAATTAAGACACAATAGCGCAGGGTATAAAAACACAAGAACCACATAAATATTGAAGAAGTTGAAAACTTTTTTTTTTTTTTTCTTTCACCTGTAAACAGTTTTGATTAAGAGCAAAGCCCTAGTCAGTCAGATTCTGGCTGGAAACTTTTGGCAGATGAAGTGTTCAGCAAGACTCTGCAGAGATGTGAGAAGGAAGCCAGGCCAGGTGCCATGTTGACAGGCATGCAACTTGAAAACAGTGCGCAACAAGCAACACAAAGAGCAGAGAAGGTCACGACACTTGAGGGAGACCTCACAACCTTCACAACCGTGTATGCACAGACACACCCACCCCTCCCGCCTTCCCACCACCGCGCCTCTTACACGTGGGACACCTTCTGCGATTCTCTAGCCTGTTTGATGCTATATAACCACTTGATGATTCTAGCATTTCTTTCGATGGCAGAAATGCCATACGGCACCCGGTCATTGGCACTGTCATCGTTTCTAAGGTCACTGTTACTGTCCTGAGACTGTTCACAGTCTGAGCTGATCATGCTTGCGCTGCGGAAGTTGAGGGATATGATGTCAGAATTGGCCCTTGCAAAGTTCTCCATGCCAAGGTTTTCCAGCTCTTCCGGGTCGAGTCCACAGTAGTTGAAGAACCTCTCCACGTCTGCATCTACTCGGAAATATCTGTCACTCAAGTCTGACTTGGACCTCTGAAGGGAAGGTCTCCGGCTGACCCCACAGGCCGGTTCCACCTGGTCAGCCTCGGGGGACTTCGTGGCAGCCACCTTGGGCTTGGGAGGCAGGGGAGGGGCCGAACTGCTGCAGGGGATGGCTTTAAGGGGCTTCACACTGGTCACTTTGCGGATGTCCGAGGAGCTGTGAGAGACGTGCAGGAAGGACTCTGCAGACTGCTCTAGCAGTCTCCTGCTCACATGGGAGCTACTCTCCTGGGGGCTGCCTCGCCCAGGCGTGGGGTACACCTTCAGAGACTCTGCAAAGGAGTGTCGGTGCAGGTCAGTGGTGTCCCTGTGAGGAGGCCAGTTTCGGGAGCTGTGCTTGTGGCCAGAGCCAGAGCTGGAGCCCTCGGAGCTGTTGATGATGTTCTTGAGGATCTCGAGTTTGAGGGTCTCGCGCTGCACGCCGCTCTCAGTCTTGGCATGGTTGCCAAACACCTTGAGAGTGGGGCTGCCCAGCGTGCGCTTGGCTCCTGGGCATACGGGGGGCTTGGCCAGCACGGCCGGCTTCACGGGCTCCTGCTTGGCATTGATCACCTCCTGGCTCTTGACATACTTGGCCTTGTCAGCCTCTAGCCTCTCCACTGCACTGAGTCTCTTGGGGTTGGGCTCGGCCTGCCTGCGGAAATAGTCGGGTCCTTTGTTCAGGATGCGGAGGGGTACCGCCGATGTGAAGGTGCCCGCGGGGCTGACCGGCTTCACCATGCTACCTGTCTGTAGCGTCTCCGTGGGCATGGTGGGCGGTCTTTCCCCGGCAGCCGTGGTGGATGCTCTTCTGGGCGCCTCTGGCCGGCCTGAACAGACACATGTACACGAAGCACAAAGGGCAGATGAAGGATCCTGGAGGCAGTGTCAGCCGCAGCTGCTCCTCATCTCACAGCTCATTAACCGCCGCTGTGGCTTCAGCACACTTTTCTCCCCTTCCAGGCTGCCCCTGCACAAAAGGGCCACAAGCCACAAGTTCCTTTTAATGGGCTTGGCTGCCTCCTTTCTTCTCCCTCAAGGCTGTGGGAGTCTCCTTCAGGTCTTTGTGCTCAACTGCAGGCAGAGCTGAAACACAAAACAACCAACCGCGGGTTAGGAGGGGCGGGTGACATCACGGCTCTAGCAACAGAAGAAACCCTGCAGTGCTCCCACCTCCGTGGCACCCCCGCCCGCCGACAGCCCCCCAAGGTCAGCGAAGCCTGCAGCTGGCAATTCCCGGTTAACCGCGCAAGGAGGGCAAGCGGGACCTCTCCTGGGGCCTGTGCGCTCCCAGGCAGCAGTCAAATGTGGGCGTTCGCCAGAAAGAAAGGGGCTGAGGCTTCCCATGGAACTCTTCCAGCTGCCTCCCCATTGGTGAGAACCGCCTTCTGAACACGCCTGGCTGGCATCACTTAGAGCGAGACCCAGGAAATACTCGTGAATGGAGAACCGAGGGTTCGGCTAAGCCCTGTTCCGTTCCGTAGCTCGTTACTAAATGCTAGGGGCTTCCTAGGTCCTCCGTCTGCTTTAGCGGCGACTTGGGCGATTTGCGCTGCTGCGTCCCTTTTGCAGTGAAGTAAAACTTGTGACTGCTTATGACCAATCTGTCAGTAAGACTTGGAGCAATCATTAATGATTCAAAAACTGGAAAGGTGGTGTGAAATGGGAATGGAAAGA
The DNA here is from genome assembly GCA_030556225.1 of Cricetiscus sungorus. NCBI lineage: Eukaryota > Metazoa > Chordata > Mammalia > Rodentia > Cricetidae > Cricetiscus > Cricetiscus sungorus. The sequence goes on from JANBXA010000114.1 coordinate 14,629,172, forward strand.
AACAAACAAGCAAAAGCTACTGATTCAGCTTGCTTTCAGCAGGCAGTAAGTTCCAAGCACTGTCCTGGAAACTAATAATGCACATGAAGTTTACCTCATTAAAATGCACTTCTTTTTTGAGTTAAAAATAATTTCTATAGAAATACTTGAATGGGAACCATAGGAGTGAAAAGTTAATAATGAAATGCTCCATAATGTTTCATACTTGACAAGTGTGAAACATCTTGTTTCCTTTTGCTAGTAGGAGAGCCTATTTTACCAACCATCAGCATTCCAAAACAGCCAGAGAATGACCTCATCAGCATTCTCACTATAATTAGAAATATTAAGAGTGCAATACATCTAACTGACATGTTGAGTTACAAATGTGCACAATATACAGGGTGATGTTACTGAGTTTTTTTTTTTTTTTCCTCTCATGTGAGAACATGATGGCAGGAAGGAAATAACTGGTATTTCTCTTGATAATCTTCCCAAACACTTCATCTCTAAATAAAATCCATCCTACTTTATTGGAGCCAATTTTGGTAATCTGCAGAGGGATTTGTTCTAATAAAAATGTGTTCCTATGCAATATTTGAGAAACCCCAAGGCGACGACTACATAATGATTTTCTTTAATCGTGCAGTTCTATTCTGATGCCTCAATTTGGAGAAAATAAATAAATAAATAAAACACAATAACCAACTTCCTCCCATGAAAATTAAATGAGATTCTTTCTTTGAATGTAATTTGAATGAAATTGCCTGAAGGAGCCCCGATTCCTTGAGTCTCTATGTTGGCCAATCTCCTACTCAGGGTCCATCTCACTAGGCAGGAGACCCAGGAACTGTCTTGGAGAAAAGGCAGTATCTCACTCCTCCACTGGGTTGACCCTGGAGTAATTGCAAGACAGGGCTGGGAGGCAACCTCACAGTGACCAACACAGGACATGGGAGAGAGGGATGAATGGCCCCAGACTGCCTGAATAGGCTGTCACTGTAGGCCTTAGAAATACTTTTCTCTGTAACCCCCTTCTCTCTATCTTTTACTGCTTAGCCAAAGAAGCCAGATACCCCCTTCTGCCCCCAACCAATGATAGAAACCACAACCCATTTCCCCTGAAGGAGTCACAAAATCTCAAAAATCTAACTCCTCTAAGAGATCGTTATGAGAAGGGTGGGCCATAATAAAGTTCTCTACCCTGCTTGACTGTAGGTGGTAATCCTCATTCCAGAAGGGGGCGCTCACAGCCAGGAGGAAGGGGTATGACTAGAGGCATGCTGGACTTCCCTCAGCCTGTTGCCATTAGGACACACACACTCCTTTAGTTCAATCATACATTTTAATGGGCTCTCTGTACATCATCCAGTCTAAGCATAAAAACAGCTAGTTCGTCTTGGCTCTGACTTTTTAATACAAAGGCTCACATAATGTGAACCTATGATCAAATATCAGGTCTTCCGTTTGCCACCTATATCCATGTGTGGTGAACAAGAAAGGATTCTTCCCTTTACTGCCACCACCACTGGTTACATTTAACACTTTTAAATGCCACTGTGTAGGTGAAAATGCCAGAAAGTTGGGGAAGAGTGAAGAAGGCCTCCACGCTATCTATGCCTATGGATCAAAATGATGCTCCCAGGGCACCCAGAGATGGACCCATTGGAGGGCAGCGGCTGAGTGAGTTAGCTGGATACAATTCCTACAATCCATTTCTGCTCTCAAACCACGAGGCTTAAGGAGAGAGAGAGAGAGAGAGAGAGAGAGAGAGAGAGAGAGAGAGAGAGAGAGAGAGAGAGAGAGAGAGAGACAGAGAGAGACAGAGAGAGAGAAAGAGAGAGAGAGAGACAGAGAGAGAGAGAGAGAGAGAGAGAGAGAGAGAGAGAGAGAGAGAGAGAGAGAGAGAGAGAGAGAGAGGGGGGGACTATTGACTCCTGCCTTTTCTCTACTTAGGGAATTTTTTCTCCAAGTAAGTGAAGGGGTGATCAGGTAACACCCACTGGCATTAACCTTCTTGCTGGCCTATGCTTTTCTTTGCTATCATCTCTTCCAGCTTCACTCTATTATGAACAAAGGTACAAAATGTTACCATGGCCCAGCTTTTCTGCGTACTGGACTACCTGTGAAAGCAGGCTTTGGTCTCCTCTGAGACTCCAAATAAACATCATTGCTCTGAATTCTCAAGACTAGGGAATACCAATGCATCTTCTAGGAGCTTTCCCTAGGGGAAAAAAATCTCCCTTCTGCTTTTCTTATTGCTTTCTTCACTCACTCCTGAGACTGGCACCCTTGGGGAAGGCTCCTCGGATGTCCTGGACACTGCTAGACATTTATAAAGTCAGCAGGAAAGGATTAAGTTAAAAAGTGATACTTTGTAACTGCCTCAGATTCCCTTTTCTTTCCATTTCCACTTTGTTTCTTTCTCCTTGGCCATTTCCAATTTCTGTAACAATTTTTAAATAGTAATGGGAGAAAACCAAAACAATCCAAAGGTCTTGTGGGAAGACTCCAGGCAAGGGGGAAACCAACAAAAGCTTTTGGTACTCTAGGATAATAATAGGCACACTTGATGGCTGCTACCTGTGCTAGCCGACAGCTGGAAGTACTGTGGTGGCTCTCACTAAATCCTTAGCATCTGCTCCCATACTTTACACGGGGAGTTGCTGTCAGAGACACAACTGTACAGCTCTGGAGAGAGAGGCTGAACTTTACAGTGCAGACCAGTCAATTGGAGATGATGCAGCAGATACCCTGTTCTGCATCTCAGTGTCATGGGCAGAGTAACCATCGGGGAACATGGTGGTGCGCAAGACCCTGCCATCTGGCATGTGGTCTCTAGTGTGCTGGGGATTAATCACAGCAGTGAGGCCAACTGCTGGGCTGGGAGTGGTGAACTTCACGTTTTTTTAGGGAAAGAAAAATTTGAACCCAGTCTCATAATGTTCCATAAATAAAAGTAACTATGCAGTCTTGCTTTGTTTCCCCCCTGTGGTGGTGGGCATAGAATCCCAGGCATGTGTACACAGAAGCACATCCTTTATCACTGGCTCCAGCCCCAACGGCTGTGTACTCTCAGACTCTGGCATATGGCTGAGGGTGCAGATCACAAACCTGACAAAGGCAGACACTTCCACTTATGGACAGGTCTGCATTCTATCCCAGGGAATATGCTTTGAAACACCTGAAGGTTAAGAGACCAGGATAAAGAAACATGGTCAAGTTACACAGCACAATGGCTGGCTACATCATGACAGGTGTGAGCTCCAAAACTATTGGAGTATGATGGAGTGTAGTCTGGGTAGGAGGCCTCTGCTGCCTTTATGCTGGGGGTGAGAAGAAATGAGATTCCTGGTTGCTGGCTCTGTACCAGTCTCAGGATAATGCATGAGAATGCCAGGTCTGATTCAGGAGATGCTATTACCACAGAGTAGCCAGGAGGGAGTGGAGGAGGCCCACATCCAGTCCTATGTGTGTTACAGAATCACATGCCTCCATCACAGCAAATAGGCAAAGCTACCCCAGGTTTTCAAAGCAAGCATTCTGAATCCTTCTAATTTCACTTTGCCAGTAGCTGGCAGGGCTAGTTAGGTAAAGCCCTGGACCCTCAGCTGATGTGAAGTATCTGGGAACATTTACAACCCCGGGAGGGGGGGGGGACAGTTGGGCCAGAACATGCATACGGTTCATCTGAAGACACACTAAAGTCAATATGCCTGTAAGCCAGGCAAGTCATGCCTCTGTTCCCGGGAGGCCAAGCTGCGGTGAGAGCGCCTGGTCCTAACCAGGAGGCCCAGTTCAGGGGAACATGGCTCTCTGTTGCTTAGGAGCAAATCCAGAATTCTGGACAGCATTCTGTCCTGTGAAACACTGTAAGCCATGCCCGCTCAGCTCAGTGGTTTCTTCTCCTTTATTTGGTACTTCTGGTAAATAAAAGAGAAATACCCTCTAAATTGTTAGTAGGAAAGAAAGCCACCAGAGTTAAAGCACAGCCCGTGGGAACTGAACACACCCACAGAGGGTTCCAAGTGTGAAAGTGGGTCACTCCTCCTGGGTGCTATGGCAGGGGCTGGGGGGAGGGGCTTTAGAGAGCATGCCTGGCTATTCCACTCAGAACCTGCCTAGCAGCTCAGTCTTGACTTGACTATGTATGGAAGCAAACATGTTGCGCTAGTGAGGTGGAAATGTCCTGTTCATTCAAGAGAGCACATGGCAAAAGCAGCTGCCGGGCCTCTGAATTGAAGATTGTAGATCTGATACTCTCAGACTTGTCCAGGTCTGATCACACACTGTCCAGTGCAGGTGTGACAGCATCCACCAATCACACACTGTCCAGTGCATGAGCGACAGCATCCACCAATCACATACTGTCCAGTGCAGGTGTGACTGCATCCATCAATCACACACGTCCAGTGCATGAGTGACAGCATTCACCAATCACACACTGTCCAGTGCATGAGTGACTGCTTCCACCAATCACACACTGTCCAGTGCATGAGTAACTGCATCCACCAATCACACACTGTCCAGTGCATGAGTGACAGCTTCCACCAATCACACACTGTCCAGTGCATGAGTGAATGCATCCACCAATCACACACTGTCCAGTGCATGAGTAACTGCATCCACCAATCACACACTGTCCAGTGCATGAGTGACTGCTTCCACCAATCACACACTGTCCAGTGCATAAGTGACTGCTTCCACCAATCACACACTGTCCAGTGCATGAGTAACTGCATCCACCAATCACACACTGTCCAGTGCATGAGTGACAGCTTCCACCAATCACACACTGTCCAGTGCATGAGTGAATGCATCCACCAATCACACACTGCCCAGTGCATGAGTAACTGCATCCACCAATCACATGCTGTCCAGTACAGGTGTGACTGAATGTGCCACACAGCCTCTGGGCTGGTATCTCTGTCTTTACTTTGCATGTTGGTTCTGGCAAAGTTTCTTTTCCCTCAACTTTTTTCTTTAAATTTTGACATTAAGTATAAAGTTCCAACATTACTGGGGGAGCACATATCTACGTCCTGGAATGTCGTCATTTGAAAACACAGCCACATCAATTTTGTGGGACAGTGTGACCTTCTAAATTCTTTTCCAAAGGAAGGAATGCACTCAGAGTGTGAGTACTCACTGAAGTGTGCACAGTGTTCAACCAAATGATGACCCTTGTCTGTTGACTGAGCAGTTATGTGGCAGACATCATGCAGAAAAGCCACAAAGTAGGAAGAATCAAACCCATCCGATGAAGACTAGTTATATGATGTGGTGGAAATGTCATCAGGCACATTCAAGAAGCTTGAAAGACTGATGACCTATGAGGGTGACAGGGGACAGTGGGAAAGGACTTCTGGTAGGAGAAATGGAAAAGCTTTAGCTTTATAGATAGGAATGAGATGCCACTGAAAAGATGTGAAGCTATAAAAACAGTCACGTTTGTTTGTTTGTTTGTTTGTTTTAATGCCCTGGCCACTATGTGGACAGGTTGAGAACTTATGAGGTACAACTGCAGAAGACACAGAACTGTGGGGCTTGGAGAGTTTCCAGAGAGGCACTGGCTTGAATGCTTAGTAAGAGCTCAGTGACCTTCAGCTTTCTGGGTTTTAGCCTTCCATCTGGAAAATGGGGGTAACAAAACATCCAGCTCTCCATATCTATTGATTTTAAACCCTGAGATCCATCTGCCTGCTGATGGAAACATCCATCTCAACTTTCACAGAGCTCCCCAAACTATACCTGGAATGTTGTCCATGGTTAGCACCCTGCTGAAGCAATTGTGCTGAAGTAATTCAGTCTCTGTTACAGGTTGTCTTGTGTCTGCTGTCCCATGCAGGTGATTCTACCAAGGCTGTGAACAAAATGTTCAGACCTGCTTTCCAGTTACCCTCCCCCCACCCCCACCCCGCTAGAGGACAGAGCATAGCAACATGTACATAGTTTCCCTTCTATCTGTCTGTATTGCTTTTCTGTGACTGTGACAAAATACTTCATTTGACAGAAACAAATGAAGAGAGAAAAGGTATATTTTGTCTCACAGTTCCTGAGGGTTTCAGCCCATCACTGAGGGGTAGCAATGTAGAACAGCTCAATTTGTGATGGTACGAGCATATGACAGAGGTGCTCACATGGCAACAGGCCAAAAAGCAGAAAAGATACTAGAACCAGAGGATGAGAAAAACCTTCTAAGGCTTGTCCTTAGTGATTTAAAGGTCCCACAGCTTCCTCAAGTAGCATTACTAGCTGAGGAACGCATGTTTAAAACCCAATTCTGTGTGGGACATGTGAAATTCCAAACATAACAGAGGTATTCTGCACAACTGAGGGATGATTTGTGTCTGCCCAATCTGTGGCCAGCAAGATGCATGTACCCAATGGTAGCTATCTATATAGCTCAATACAAAAGCATAAATTTACTGAAAACATATTAAGTTCTTTGCAATATGTGTGTAGACAATAACACTGTGCCACAAAGTCAAGCTACACATGCCCAATAGGAGGATGAGTGTAAATTTTATGCAAGTAATTCTTCCATCTTATATAAGTGACTTGAATATCTTGGAATGTGAGGGGCATTCCAGAACAGCTCCCCCATGGAAGCCTAAAGAGGGGAGGAAGGGAAAGGGGAGGGCATGGATTGATGGATGGATGGATGGATGGATGGATGGATAAAGGATAGACCAGTGGATGGATGGGTGGATGGGTGGATGGATAGATACCTGGGTTTTTGATAGGATTTATAAGAGCACACTAACATGTTCTGTTACAGTTAGATCGAGGATGAGAAGGTGGCAGTATTCAAAGGTGTTTGTGATGCACACTAGAAGGAACCTCAATGCAGATGAACAGGCTGTGGATTCCAGGCTGGTTTCTAATAAACACACAATGCACTTTAACCCTATCTATCTACTTTCTCTGTATACCAGGCTTGTCACACACCATCCTGGCAGCCTATGCTTGTTCACACATTTGCTCTCCACCCTTAACAGGCTTACAACCAACTTGTCCCTGTACAGACATCACAGTTAACAATAATGTGGTTATCACATTCTGAAAGTGTACTCAGAAATCTAGCTTCCTCTGTGGGGGTTTAAGGAGACAGTGTCATCACTTGTGAAAAGCATTTATTTATTCATTTCAATGCATGCAATTAGCCATGTTTTTCACATCTTCCTTTTTTCTTTCTCTTCCTAGTCTAAATGTGCTTTCATCCTGTGGCAGTAACTTTTAAGGAGTGCAAATATAAGATGGGTGTGGTGACACATGCTTGTAATTCCAGCAATTGAGGGTGGAGGAAGTAGGACCGAGGAAGATCAAGCTTCTTTGTGCCTAGCTCCACAGCAAGTTCAAGGCTGCCCTGAGATGGGGGTGTAGAAAAGAAGGATGCAAAAGGCAAAGAGCAGCAAAAGGAGAAGCAAACAGGAACGAAAGGTATGTATCTATCAAAAACGACCGAATTTGCTCACTATAAACTGGCAGAAGGGAAACTTTTCAAACCAGGTGGAAAATTTAAGTCAAACGAACCTTCAGGACCTGCACTTTTTCACTAGAGAAGGATGTGTTTGCTCTTTTCTTACTACAGTGAAATCCCTGTCATCTATAATTCCAAAAGCTGTCTTTCCCGGTGTTGCCGTCAACAGTCAGCTTCAAGCTCAAATCACCTTCTTTCAATACCACCATCAGTTTGTATGTTCTTTGAAATTCCAAACGCTTTCTGATAACATTGAAACCTTTGATGGCAGCCATTTTTAGTTTATTACTATCATCATCATCATCATCATCATCATCATCATCATTACTATTACTATTATTAGTTGTAGTCAGTCTTCCAAACAAAGTACCTCTCTGGGGAGAAAGCTCAGTCAGTAAACTGGCTGCCACTTAAATAGAAGGACACAAGGGTCTTTGATCTGTAGCACTGTAGGAAAAAGGAAACAAACAGCCAGGGTGCTGGTGCAGACTTAGCATTGCAGTGGGCCAGAAGAGTCTCTACAGCTTCTTGGTCAGCTAGTCCAGTCAAGCTGACCAGACCCCCACAAACACGCACATACAAACTCGCACACATGTGTGCATATAGCCACATGGATATATGCATACACAGCACACACAAAAAATTCCCTGACCTTAGATTTCTCCTTGTTTGCTTTAGTTATATGTTTTATTTTTTCGTAACATGGCCAAAACACTTTCTTACATTTCATTCTTAGGCCACACCTCCCATCTGGCTGTTTTTGACACATGAATTTTATACAACCAGAAGATAGAAAGCAACCAGAAGATAGAAAGGGCGTAGATGCTAGGGAAGCCAATACTCACCTGTCAATATTTTATAAATATGGATCAAGGAATGGAATTCTACTCTGATGGTTCATATATGGTAAGTGGACAGACACAAAGATGTGCCATAAACCTACCCTGTGGTTCTTTCTGCTCAGTGTGGGGAAATTATTTAGATGTGTGGTATTATTTGGATACGGGGAGAGTATCCTTAGTCTAAAAACCTGAAATGCCCCAATACTTAAAGTTTCTTACATGTGACAGGATGCTACAAGTGGGAAATCCTACACCCAGTATGTGATTAGCATAAAATTCCCTTTAGGCTGTGGGTATATAAAGTATTCACAAAACATAAACAAATCTCTAGTTTCGAGGAGATCTTATCCCCAAGCTATCTCTTCACATAAAGGCAAATATTCCCCTACACCCAAAACAGAAGAAATCTTAGAGGCTTCTGGTACCAAGTGGCTGATATAAGGGATTTCAACTGTACTAACTTCCTGTCATCGTCTCTGTGTGCTGTTCTAAACTGAGATTGTCTGGAGGGAGTTTGCTACCCACAAAGTTCTCCCATGACATCAGGCAGGAGGAAAGCAGGATTCCTGGGTTGGGGCGGGGCTGGGGAAGAGTGCCTCAGGAGACCAGGAAGAGAAGTCCGAAGTTCTCTGCCCAGAGCTGGGTTTGCAGCAGTGGGGCCACACAGGGAGCCTGGCAGTTCCTTTGGGGATCACAAGCCTGGGAGTTAGCTTGCAAACTAGAATGTGGGAGGTCAAAGTGGTAGACTCTGAAACCAACACACTGCAAGAGGAAGCTGCCTTCCAGAAGCACCAGGGGAAAGTACACTAGGGGAGAGGTGCATCCTGGCCATCAGAAGCCTGCAGCTAGAAGCTTGGAATGAGGAAACACTGCATACCCATAAGTCATTGCAGACTCAGCTGCCTCCATCCAGGAAGCCAAAAGCTTGAACCCCCCTGATATGTGCCATGACCAGGGATGCCAGATCCCAACAGCAGGAGCCCAGACTGGCCTTCCCTTTAGTGTGTGTCACAGGCTACAAGTGACCCTAATGATGAAGGGAGAGGACCTCACAGGTGGGAAGGGGAGAATTCTCATCATGTCTCCTTCCCTCCAAAGGTTCAAGGCCATTCAGGGCCGAGCTGGGGGAAGCAGAAGAGAACTCCCTGGGCATGAGAGTAGAGCTTTCACTGTCATAGGAAGGTAAGACGGTAAGACCCCTCTGCCCGAAACTAGCTGAGGACTCTACATTATTTAAGGACTGCACAGGCCATGTGTCCTGTCTGAGATACTATTCAGTGGGAGAAAGGAGAATGCAGAGGTGCATGGATTAAAAAAAGAAAAATTACATCTTTCATTTCACCGCTGTAGGGTTCAAGTCAGAAAACACCAGGTTTCCCCACAAATTAGACCAAACTTCTGAGAACTGTGCATGGTTGCAGTCCCTGCTCTGGTCCTCACAGGCAGCACTGTGAGGTCTGGAATCCAGCTGCACTCACTAGATGGGCTGGCCTGGCCTGGCTATTCCTACTGTGGAAATGTGAGCAAGTACCAGTCCCCGAGTTTCTTAAGGCAACAACGATAAGCATGACTGGCCCAGCTCACAGGCTGAAGCTGGAATTCAGTAACAGCTCAAGTGCTCTGCATGACTGGGTACCCCATGCATTCAGCTAGTGAGATTGTACCAGTGGGGGTCCACACCTTGCATTTGTCATCACCTGCATTCTGTTTCAAGCTTTGTGACCACCTAATAATCTTTTTCTCCCTTCCTTCGTTCCTTCCTTCCTTCCTTCCTCTTTCTTTCCTTCGTCCTGCCTGCCTGACTGCAAACCAGAAGAGGGCATCAGATCTCATTATAGATGGTTGTGAGGCACCATGTGATTGCTGGGAATTGAACTCCGGGCCCCTGGAAGAGCAGCCTGTGTGCTTAACCTCTGAGCCATCTCTCCAGCCCCTTCTTCTTTCTTAAAACAATTCCATTCCATTGCTCTCCCAGGATAGAGTTAGCACTACTTCTGTCAAACTGGATTGCCTGCAGTTTCTTCCTAAGGGGTTATGTGCATGTCCCCATTTTTTATTTGAGGTTCAAAGAAAATACGTGTTTTCAAATTTCAAAGGAAACAGTTATGTGAGCAAAATGGGCCAAAGCAAAAAAATAGAGCCATTATTATATTATAATGCGGGCAGGCGGGGAACAGAACAGGCTGGATCTCACCACTTGGATTTTTATGTTTTTGTCCTTCTCCAAGGTGCTTTAGAGACCCTACACATCTTCATTTTCCCACGGAGTGAATCACCATCAAATAGCAACATGCTTCTCTTTACACAGAAAAACAAATGAAACAGAATCACAAACAAAAGTCACGTTTCTGGTTCAACATTCTTCCTTAGTTTCAGCGAGGAATAGGTGGCTCTGAGGCCACCAAACTCCCGCAGCTCTGCTCTTTTCCTAGGATTACAGAAGCTGTGTAGCTGGTGTCAAAAGTGCCATGGAAATATGGAAACAAAACCCCCTAAAAACAAACAAAACCCCTAAAGCAAGGTTATCAGAGTTCCTAATGAGCATTCACTTGCACAGCCATCCTAAATGAAATACACACAAAATGATGCCACTGCAGACCAGCTTTATTCTCTCACGTGAGTGAGCTCTCTGTAGCTCTGCCTTCACCTCTAACCGTGTGTGAGTCCAAGTGTGACAAAAGTCCAGGGGCTCTGCCCTCTGTGACAGAAGGGTCCCTTAGTTACTGTGGGCCAGAGAGTGAGCTGGCTGCCCTCATTACCTGGGCCAGGAAAAGCTGCCAGCAGCAGTAACTTGGCGAATGCTCCAGAAACTGTAGAAGAACGCTGGTGCCAATGATTTGTTCTGGGCTTCTGAAGAGGCAGGTGGGCCCCTTTCGGGAAATGTGTTGCTTCGTGGCACACGGATCCCAGACCAGGGTTCAGAGCTGCTTGGATCTGGCAGATTTTGTCAAGTTCTCCTTCCAACTTTGATCTTATGTATCTACATTTTGTATATCATTGCTTTTTCCTTTCACTGTATAGATTTGTACCCCAAGGCTCATAACATAAGAAAGATTACTGCAGCAACAGATAAACAGAATACTGCTGCAAAATAGTTCTATTTCTAGTACACAGGCTTTGGGCAAAAGAGAACATCTGCTTTGAAGTAAACATTAAAATCCATGTTATATGAATACGTGAAACATTTAAACTTGAAGGTCACAAAATAAGGCAGCATTTTCTTTAGGGGGGAACCAGGCCTTCATGACTACATCAGACACTTTTGGTGGAATGATCTTTAAAGATTACCTGTTAATAATGAGCTCTTCTTCTTAAACACATGTGGAATCCTATAAATGTACTGACGACTTCTGAGCGCTTTACCTTTCATCCTTTAATACAATACTCCTCATCTCACAATAGGATTACATCCCAATAAGCCCATCAAAACCCTGAAGGTATCTCACGGGGAAACACACTCATCCACATGCTACACTGAGCCTTTCTTGGTTGCAGAGCACTGTAGAAAGCCGGCTGTGACTTTGAGACTGACTGGGAGCTCTGGCTTGTTTCTTGTTATCCAGACCCTTAGGAAAGGACTGCATGGCACTTTGCTAAACCTTGGGAGATCAAAATTCTGTTCTGTGTTCAAGGATTATTGCATGTGTACCTCTTTTGCATCATCAAACAGGCAAAAATCAGTAAGTTATAGCACTGGCTAAGAGGGCCTGTGTTTCTGAAGCAGGTGTTACAAACTTTAAATTTAGTCTGAAGCCACTACAGAAATGGTCTGTGTTTCATTGTCAGGAACTTGACTCATGTCAGTAAAGGGATACCCTATTCTACCTGACAATGTCATACTGTTAATATGCTCCCCAAAGCTGTCTACTAAAGCCCTCAACTTACACTAGAGTAGGTACCTACTGAAATGCTCTCTGAGATGATCAAAAATGATAAATATTGGGTAGAGTAATTATCAAGTGGACCCTTTTTGGTTAAAGGACCCAATGAGGACATGGGATAGAAAACTTGGAAGATAGGATTATTTATTAATTTGGAATGATAGTTGAGATATATCCATCTGGTCAAGGATCGTAGTACACAAGTAAAAAGAAACCATTCCCAACTCAGTAAACATTAGCATTGTGCTGTGCTTAAGACAGAGTACAAATGGGAGGAAGTCTGTATGGCAGAGCCGCTGGGTTCATCTAAAACAATTCTGCCTACTTTGTGCTTGTTTGTCAATGAACTCTAGATGTATTCTCCATCTCCCGAAGGGCTTTGGGTAGAGCAGCTGTTGGATCACCCAATCCTGTGCCTTGACTGTCCTTTGGAAACAGTTGAATTTTTCTTTTTCCATTTCTAAGGATTCTGCCTCAATGGTGGGATAAAAATATCTTCAAAATAAGACTCATGGCAGACACCTAGTTTTCAGAGAAACTGTTTTCATCTTTTAGTACCTAACATATCTTACATAAAATAACCTCGGGCTTAGAATTGTGCAGAGAGAACATCCACCAGGATTTCCACTCACAGTGCTATTTTGGGATTCAAATAGCTAAATGTGCAGGAATGACTATCGAGTTCATTTCAGCTTGCCCAGACCCTTCCAGTTCTGAGAGCTTGGGATGCAGGCAGCAGGTACCAGAATGGTGGCTGCTATGCCAGTCAGCTTGAGGTGTAGACAGAAGCATGGCTTTGGAAAGACTGGGAGGGGCTTTGTGTAGGGTACTAGATGGGGTCTACAGCCATAGACTCTCTCCCCTTTATGGTCCCACCTGCTTTCTCCCTCTGTATTCTGCTTCTCTCTCTAATACCTCACCTTCTTAAGCTGACAAGCCACCAAACCTCTGGGAATCCTTTCTAGCTGCTGTGCTCTGGTCCAGGCAATCTTTTGTCCCTACTATGAAACAGTGGTCCCAACTCTTATCTCCATCAGTCACCTGACTCATAGCACCCAGCACAGCACCCAGTGCTGGTGGGAGCAGAGTCTGGAACCTTTGGGACAGATTGTTTTCTGGTGTGTTCAATGCCCTCAAGACAAATGAGTAAAAGCCTACATGGTGTCTGTCTTCTGTGTCAGTTCAGATGGCTTCAATTCAGTATTCCTTCCCCACTCCCCTGCAGAGAGAAAAAATAAACAACAATGGGGGGTGTGGGGTGGGGACAAAACCAGCAGAGCAAGCTCACTTGAGGCTCCCTGGGGATTCTGATCACCTAGAGCCCTAGAGTCTAAATTAAAAGTAATCTGATAAATACTTAAAAAAAAAAAATACAGAGCTCGCACTAGACCTGCAAACAGAAGGCAGGTCACAATGACAAGATACTACCTGCCTCTGTCTCCTAACTTTAACTCTTCAAGAACAAAAGACTCCTGGAAACGGGGGAGGGGCTGATGTTTGCTTTGGAATAGCTATCCTCCTCCCATAGTTTGTAGACTGGCTTTGTGTATTGAGAGGGAGTTTTCTGTTGTGTTTTTAAGAGAAAAGGGGATCTTTGCTCAGGGAGAGAGGTCAGAGTTGATGTTTAGCGAGTGCTCTTTGCCTCTCCAGCTTTTGAGTCTGTTCACCATGGCCTCAGGATGGAGAAACCCACTAGCAGCAGCCTCTCACCTACCAGTGCCATGCCAGGTAGGACTCAGGCTCTTCCTGCTCAGTGCTGCTCAGCGTGCTTCCTTGGACCACTTGGATGAGGGAGCAGAGGCACAGAAGTCTGGGTAGCATGCTTGAAACTGCTGCATTGCTATGCTTTCTGCACACCTCAGGTCTGGCTACATTCAAGCCTGCACCCTGTGCTGCTCTGGGCTACCATGGGAACAGTGGTTGGTGACATAAGCTGAAAGCAAGGAAGGGAGGACCGAACGTGGCCAGTAGTCTTTTCACCAGTCCTCCTGGTCTGGCCAAAGCAAGCAGAAAGCCCTGTGGAGCACCACAGCCCATGCCACAGGATAAAGAAACAGGAGGCAGGGAAGAGCCCTGAATACTTGGTGAGCAGAGCCATTCATAAAATGTAAAAACAAGCCCAAAGACTCCAGCACGAGGTAAAGAAAATGCAATCTCTGTTTGATGAGACTCTCCAAGGGGCTCTCAAAATGTCACGGCATGGTCTTTTAAACACTCTAGTGTCTTGCTAATCCCAGCATCGTCTTCTGTGAAAAATAAACACTCCAATGTCTTGCTAAGGCAATTAAAATATGTTCTGGGCAAAGGAAACAATAAATAACAAGAGTTGTGACCCAACAGATAAAATCAGAGCACTCTAAGAAGCCCATCTTCCCAAGGCTACTCTATGAGAGTATGCAGAGTATGTTCCATCATATTAGTCAAGATACACAAATAGAGGAAGTAGAAGGCAAGCAAACACCAGAATGGACTGTTGATTCAGAAAACATTGACTGACCCTCTGCTACATGGCAGGCAGGATTAAAATGACATATGGAGCTTACATGTATGGCACAAATATGTGGCATGACAGGAATACATGTTGAGTGGGAAAAGATCAGAGGTTTGGTATGATAGGAAGTGCTGTCAATGTCCACAGGAAGAGTTGTGATTAAAAAAAAAAAAAAAAAAAAAAAGGAGTAACCGAGGAGCCTTCAGAAGTCAGTGGAATAGAGAAGGCTTGTTTCTTGAGTTTGGAGATAAAGGAAGAGCTGGAGGTGCGGAGACAGAACCAGGAGAGGGTATTTATTTCAAGGCAGCAGATGTGAGGTACTATGCGCTGATAGGAATGATACAGTAGAGAGAAGAGCACACAGGCTGCACACTGAAAGTGGCGGAATAGAAAAATCAACTGCAAAATGAGATGGAGGGTCAGCGAGTTACAGGTGTCAGAAGATGGAATAGGGCGACATCGGAGAGACTGTTCTGAAGGAATTCACAGAAAGAGCAGAGTAGGTCTGTGCCATCCCTCTGAGCACTGAGGTGGCACAGGGAAGGATTATGTGCAAAGGTTACAGGCTGAGCAAAAAGTTGTAGAAAGCTTCCTAGAGGCAAGCGAGTCAACAGTTACTTAGTGCAGACTGTGAACTACCACACAGGCAGAGCCTAGCAGGCACTGGAAGCTTTAGTGCTCCATCTGCTGCAGGTCTCTTGCCAAAAGCAAATGATCTGAATGAAAATTCTACCTAAAGGACTGGGGAGTGTAGGTTTTGCAGATGTAGAGTTTACCAATGGGGAATCTGAAACCCTAAGCAAAAGGCTGAACACTCATAGACTCAGATGTGTGGCCCCTGGCACTGTGTCAGGCGCCAGAGACACTCACATGAAAGGGGCAGATGATGTAATAACACCTTGTGCCCATGGCATCGTGGGCATCCTCACACATTTTAGGGCACAGAATGCACAATTAAAAGTTGACAAGGTGAGTGTTCCTGGCTAGATTCTCACAGACGTATGTGGCCCATGCCCAGGAGAAGAAGTCGTGAGGGGACGAAGGCTGTGACTTGGGCTTCCCAATGGATTGCCATGTGACCCTGACTAACCATCAGTCTGCACTTTAGGCTCCTTACTCTGGAAGGAGGATGGTGTGGGTGTACACATATTAGCTTCTGTCGCTGTGGGAGGCACTGAGGTTCTTGAACTCACAGATAAGCATTGTGGGAACCAGGAATGTCAAGACACACAGGGTTGGTTGTCCATGCAAAAAAAGGGGATGAATATACAGCTTTCTTCCACACAGACTTGGAGAGGGCACACTTATAGCCTGGTGAACTTTGTGTTGTTTGTGTGGCTGAGACTACACCAGATCAGATCCTCTCCCAGATCCTTATCATGAGCTTGTCAATCTATGGAACCCATCTTTATGGAAAGTGTCACATGTAGTCAATCTACAGAACCCATCTTTATGGGAGATGTCACATGCACTTTATTAAGAGCTTTGATGTAGACACATCTTAAACTTTAGTGGAGACTGAGTTTATCACCAGGGAAATTTTCACCAAATTATGCTGTGCTAAAGTATATCAAAATTAAACTACTTGGGGTCAGACTCCCAAAGTTGAACCAACACCAGCTTCTGAGTTGTGTTGAACCAAATTACCTTCTTACCTCCGACAGGTCATTCCTTTGCTGGCTATGGTGGTTGCAAAGACCCCATGTGTTGTTAATGAACTGTGGGAAATGCTATCAGGTAATGGCTGTTCTCAGATTAAAAGAATACAAATATTTGAACATTTAGAACAATTGAGATCCAGAATAAATCACTCTGCAATGAAATGAACTTTTCATCCCAGAGAAAGGGCAGTATAGAGGAGGCTGGCTTACTGTCCATTCTGGAGAGTTGAGATGGGATTCTTGTAATGAGCAGGAGGAGAAGAATGTTAAGTTCCTTTCAAGTTTGTTCTAGGACTCTGAAACTTCTCACTACTGAAACTGAATTCACTATTTTCAGAATGGAAAAAAAAAGAAAAAATTAAGATAAATCAAACCAAGTACTAAGCATGAAAATCACAACTGTATGTAATGTATTAAGAATGTGGCAAGGAACTGCGTCTGAGTGATTATGTCTCTGAAGAAACAGACACTAAGCAAAGGATACAAGGGAATAGGCTGGATGAGAGAGTCACGAAGGTAGATAAGTAGGAGGGTGGCCTGTCCTCCCCAGCGGTGTTAGCACTCATACACGTGTGCTGGGCTGACATCTTACATCTTAAATGGACCTAGACCCCAGGCACAGAAGCAGAAGGTTTTCAGGTTTGTATGATCCTGGTGGTGCAGACCCTGAAACTATCTGTTGGTAGTTCATGGCTCACCTAGGAGACCCTAAGGAAGAACTCCTTGGGATTCTCTGCTGAGAGGTAAAGCAGGTGGCTATAGCCCGGAGGTCGCTGAGAGACTTTAATAACATTAATAGCTGATGTTCTCATACTTACGTGTTAAAATGGTGTGTCATATTTACCTGTAACATGTCAGCTTACAATGTAGCTCATACTACCCACAATGTATTAAAAAACAAATGCAGGCCAGAAACCAAGCCAAAACCTTCAGTCGGGACCTAGTGCACTTAGGCAAGGGGCTCCAGGCTCAGAACCGGGTACCACATCCTCACTGCCAAGGGAATGCTCTTGGTAGCATGGTTTCCCTCTATCAGCTTTGAGGGTCAAAGTCTTCTTTCTTTATTGACTACTAGTGGGAAGATATTGGAGTTTTCCTTTCTGTATAAATCTTTGAAGATAGGTAGTGACTTTTATACATTTATCTGTGTGACTAGGGCACTCGCCTTACTCTGAGTGTCATGTCTAGCAAGCAAGGATGCTGAGTCTTCCTGTGTTAACATCTGGAGAAACATTTTAGTAAATCAAGCCAGTGCACCTATAGAGTTAATTACTCCACAACCAGTCACTAAATGAAATTTATCACAGAACAATATCTACAGACATTACTGCTTGTTTCAGAAAGTTTCTCGATGAGCATATTTCCAGTCTGGGGACAAAGAACTGTCAGTACACAGTTTCTCATGTTTCCATGGCAGCTTTTACAAGCAGTATGACAGAAAGCACAAAGCGACCTATTTCACAGCTAAGGAAGCCATGTGTCCTTCCAAAGTCTGGCTCTTCCCAGTCAGGGAAAAACACACACTTCTCTAGTCATCCTGCTCTGACTGATGGGGAGGGCTCCTTCTTGCAAAACTTTAAAAAATAAAGTGTGTGTGTGTGTGATTTTTCTTTCCTGAAATGCATTTATCGAATGTTCCTTTATGGTAGGACCAAACAGCGCCTGGCGGACACTAGGGAATGAAGGGATATAAAGAGTGCAATGATTGTTTTCAGAGACTGGTTTCCTATGGGAGAATAACTCACATAAAAGTAAGACTGGCCCTAGTGTCCTCTAGTCATGTGTGGAAGGTCATGGCACAATGAATCACAGCAGATGTTGGCCTTAACAAATCATGCCTGGGCCCCATTATTCTCAAGTGACTGCAGAAGGTCATAGAACAATGAATCACAGCAGATGTTGGCCTCCACTGACCATGTCTGGGCCCCAGCATCCTCTAGTGATATGTGGAAGGTCATGGAACAATGAACCACAGCAGATGCTGGACTTCACTGACCATATCTGGGCTTCAGTATCCTCTACAGACTGCAAGGTCATGGAACAATGAACTATAGAAGGTGCCTTCACTGACCATGTCTAGGCCCAGTACCCTCTACAGACTGCAAGGTCATGGGACAATGAATCACAGAAGGTAGCGCCTTCACTGACCATGTCTGAATCCTGTTTCTTATCTTCTCTCTGTGACCTTGAACTAAGAAATTCTCTGGGTGTCTGCATTTGCCAGCTGCCACAGGAGAACAGGAGCACTTCCCTCTAAGGTAGCTGGGGAGGTGACAGACAGGCTGGAAGCACTCAGAATGTAACCTGATACACAGAAGTTGTGCTAGGAATTATTACAGCAGAGAAGTTATTTTTAATGAAAAGAAATGGAAAGTACCTTGTGGGAAAACAAATTCCCTGATCAACCCAACAGCTGCAATAAACAAAACAAAACAAAACAACATATAAACTTCAGTTTTTCTTTTAAGCTGAAACACACCAAAATGAAATCCATAAATGGATCTTTCTAGGAGCTTGGAAGGTACTACATTAAATTTGTTACCTGTTTGAAGAGAATGGAAAAGATTTTTTTTTTTTGGAGACTAAAAAAGAGGGGATCCAGGGGTCAGGTTGAATGAGGCATTCTCAAATGACACAGAAAATGTGATCCACATAGGAATGAAGAAAATGGATAAAATGCCCAAATCAGGAAGATGGAACTGTGTTTTCTGAATTATTCCAAAGCTCTAAAGTGAAACTTTGTTGTTGTTGTTGTTGTTGAGGGGAAACATTTCCTGTTGTTATGAGCCAGGATTTGGCTCGGGGAGAAATGCATTCTTTATCTAGGACTGAAGGCAAAGGTACTGCTTATGTCTTACCTCAAGGTGGAGTATGTGACAAGATGGGCTTTGGAATGAGGGAATCTGACCATTCACTGTTCAAACATACGTTTCAGTGTAGCATGGAATTCACTGTGTTCTTTCAATGTTTCTAACAAGTGTTTTCATGTAGATGACCCCATGTTACCTGAGTAGGCCCAAGTGGCAGGCTGTCCTCATTGCAAACTGCCTGGCTTGCTCTTTAAGAATGTGATAAGAGGTTAAACAAATCAAAGAAAGAGGAAATTGCCCACAACAGATCTCTTGTCTACCAAACCTAGAACAAATCACTTTTTTGATTAAATTTCCCAGTATTTTTCTAACCCATGTAGAAAAAGAGTCAGTGACAGAATACTTAACATTTCCTAACTTTCTTCATTCTGTACCACACACACAAATATATATATATGCCATACTTTGGCTTTTGAGACTCTCCAGCCTAGACTTGCTCATGACTGTCTCCATAGCCCAGACTGGTTTCAAGCTTGTAATCCTTCTGTCTCTGTTTCTTAACTGCCAGGACAACATTCACTGGGTTGTATAATTTTATTAAGTTATCATTTTAATAGAAATAGATGTAAAAGTAAAGAATACCCTGAAAGTTCATGCTCTGTTTACACATGAAGGTCCGTTCTAGTAACAATAACAAGTATTTTTTCTTTTGTTAAAAGTATTCTGTTATTTCTTATACCTCCTACCCCCAATGCTCCCTGTAGGTCTAGAGTACATCTTACCATATGGACTAGAATGTGGAATTTAAGGACAAAGTTAATGAAAATGTCCACTGAAAAATACATACACAGTATAGCACGGATCACGGTCTGTATCTTACTAGTCTATTTTATCTGTTTGTCTTTGAGACTAAAGTATTTCTGGTAAAGAGTGCATGCAGGCTGAGAGTAGACCCACAACCAATGACAGTCTCATGAACTCAGAGAAACCAGTGCCTTGACAGATGCACGCTGACCAGCATAGCTTACTGCAGGGTGACTAAGTCCCCAAAGAATGGGGGGGGGGGGAGTAGGGTTGGCCAACAATACAAACAGCATCTAATTGGGAAAACTGGGGCCCAGCCCAACATCTGAATGAACAGTTTAAGACCAACCTGGCCTTTCCCTTGGTTCCCTCACTAATTTGACAAAAATAACCAGACTTTCCCTAAGACACAAATGGAAATACATGAAAAGGAAGTGACCTGAAGCAGACAGGCAGGTGCAGAAATAGAGACGCTCCCTTCACACATCTCAGCCTCCTCTTTCTAGAATAAGAAACACGGTTTCCTCATAAATAGAACAAAACTGAGCCCCATGTCACAAACACTCTTAATTAACTTTCTGCTTTCATTCTGCCTTCTGAGGCAACTCTGCGGGGTGAGAACTGCATTTCAGAGCCCACAATCACAACAGCTACGAGAATAAGTCTAGCACAACTGACAAATTTGTTCTCAGTTCCTATTTATAAGGCAGAAGCTGTGGTAAGTCCAATGATTCCTGATTACCTTCTGTAGAGGAAGCAGTGAGCAGATCATGATCACTTGAGACAGAATTCAGCATTTTCGGCACAATGGGCTCTGAAGGTTGTACACAGAATACAGTTAAGGAATTTGCCTGTCATTACTTGAATAACATACATAAAAAGTATTTTCTATAATGATCCAAATGTTATTTTTGGCTCAAAAAATGACAGCATGACTATTTTGGTTTATCTCTAATCCCTTAAAATGAGAAATTAATAATAAGTGCTGAGAGAGCAGGGGAGACACCAAGTGGTGTTTTAGCCACCTGTCCTGTTTCTGTGACAAAACCTCTGACTGAAGTGACTGAAAGGGAGGAGAAGAGAAGGGTTCACTTTGGCTTAGAGTTTGAGAAAGGCACCTCAGCAGGTGAGCCCACCACAGCTGGTCACACTGTACTCACGGAACAGATGAACACTGCTGTCCTCCACACTCCTCTCTCAATCCCTGGACCCCAAGGACACAGCCATGGAACCCCCAGGCCCCAAGGACACAGTCATGGAATCCACAGACTCCAGGGACACAGTCATGGAACCCCCAGACCCCAAGGATACAGTCATGGAACCCACAGTCCCCAAGGATACAGTCATGGAATCCCCAGACCCCAAGGACACAGCCATGGAACCCCCAGACTCTAAGGACACAAGCCATGGAACCCACAGACCCCAAGGACACAAGCCATGGAATCCCCAGACCCCAAGGACACAGCCATGGAATCCACAGACCACAAGGACACAGTCATGGAATCCCTAGACCCCAGGGACACAGTCATGGAATCCACAGACCCCAAGGACACAAGCCATGGAACCCCCAGACCCCAGGGACACAAGCCATGGAATCCCCAGACCCCAAGGACACAGCCATGGAATCCCCAGACCCCAAGGACACAAGCCATGGAATCCCCAGACCCCAAGGACACAGCCATGGAATCCCCAGACCCCAAGGACACAGTCATGGAACCCCCAGACCCCAAAGACACAGCCATGGAACCCCAGACCCCAAGGACACAGCCATGGAACCCCCAGGCCCCAAGGACACAGTCATGGAATCCCAGACCCCAAAGGCACGAGTCTTGTAATCCACAGACCCCAAAGACAGGAGTCTTGTAATCCACAGACCCCAAAGACATGAGTCTTGGAATCCACAGACCTCCAAGGCCACAAGCCATGGAATCTGCAGACCCCAAGGACACAAGCCATTTAAAAGTGCTACCAACATTAAGGTGGCTCTTCCTACATCTGTTAACCCAACTCAGAAACTACCCCACAGACAGGACCAGAGGTTTGTTTCTAGATCATTCTAGATCCTGCCAATTTGTGCTATAACTAACCTAACAAAATACAGACTAGGTGTCTGGAGGAGATCCTGGTAAAAAGTGAGAACATTTGCTTGGCACCATGTCCCCAAAATTCAGGTCTTGGAAGCAAGAAAGGAACAGGGAGGCTAGAAACAAAGCACTGGAGTTTGTGGAGCTCCAAAAGCAGCCATGCTGGGCCTTGGAAACCAACCTACCACAGCTGTAAGTGAAAGCCCCTCCCACAGCACCAAGGGATTCTGGGTGAAGGACTACACTGAAGGCAGTAGGCCAAGGACATCTACACAGCTGTATTTGTTCACTGCTGAGTACGCCTAAGGCCAAGAGCAGAACATCAGACACAACAGGAAGGAATTCTTGTCCTCTGAGGAAACTGTCCCATCCTGAGAAGATAGTTTTAGAAGGATACCTGCTGAAGTAGGGATCCCAATGGCTCAGCATATGGTCTCATTTGGTACATGACCATCAATAGTGCCCACCTTCACGCACTGAGATTCCTGATTGATTCGATTCTTAGGAACCTCTTTAAAGTATTAAGGGACTGCTGATCTGAGCCTCTGACATGAAAGCCAGAGCCTAGATAATGGCATGGAAGAAAAGAGGCCTGTGGAAGATAAGATATTCAAAGGGCATTTGAAGGTAACTTCAAAAGACTTAGAAAATCAGTGGAGCCACTGAAGTCCCAAAATACAACCAAATCGCCTTAAAAACATAAAACGTCAAAAACCGACTTTAGAAATTAAATATGCTCTTCAAATAAAAAGATTCAAAATAAGGTTTGAAGAAAAACAAGAGTGATTTCTGGAATAGCATAACTGAAGTCAGAATACAGGGAGGAGATGGCCATTTAGTTTGTTCAATAATCAAGGAAGGAAACTGCCTGGGGAGAAACAATACTGACCTAGAGCAACCATTTTCAGAGCTACTACTGGGAACTTAGAAATGCCTGGGATTGTACAGGCAGATGATCAAAACCCCATAGCGAGGCAGGCCACTGTATAACTTCAGAATATCAGGGGCAAAACCTTAATTCCAGGAGAAAAACATCCCCACCCTGGACACAGAGGAATTGAGACAGCTCCATAATTCAAAATCATCACTTGTGTCTTCAGAATTGTGGGAAATGTTTTGTTTTTAATGGAAAATGACTACTAACTCACAGTTTTGTGCTCAGACAATCCTTCAAATGTAAGCATAGAACAAAGAGTCTTGCGATAGAAAGATTCAAGAACAGACTACACAGGTAATTTCACCAGAAAGCTTATGAGGGTACAGCTTAGTACAATGACAGAACAAGCCTAGAAAGAAGAGGCTTGGCATCCAAGCAAGAGGGACTCTCACCCAGAAGAGCAGCCACAGGCAGGTCCACCAGTAGTGTGTGAGGCTGTAGCAAGCAGCTACTGAGAAATGGGCCTCGGATTAGACGTGCGGCAGGATGAGGTATAGTGCATGGAGTATTACTCAGAGGCACATGCAGAAAGGTCAGGACATGTGTTAGAGAGTTGTGTCGATGTGACTCTAGGTCAGAAAGCAAGGTGAAGGACAGACTAGGATGTATTTACTGCGAACAGGAAATATCTGGACAGAAAGAAGCAATGACTTCCAGAATGTACAGCTCTGCCCTACTGATACAAGCCTAATTTCAAAGCAAGCTCGGGACAAGGATCTACATTTCGTAAGCACTTCTGCTTGACTCAAGTATAAAACCTCCCCCAAATGAGCTGAAGCATGACTATAGGTTTGCATACAATGCAGACTAATTCATAAATGACTCACAATACACTAATATTTACAAACCCGTGTGAGTAAATTATTTTCAGATGGGTGCTTTAGAGTCTGGGAAGTAAGCGTTCACTAACACTCAAGTGCACTCCCCCACTTTGATGAACTCTGCCTGGCTTCTGGACCCACATCAAAGGCTTTCTTATGCTACAATATCAATGAGTAATTTCAGATGCAGCCCTGGTTTACTTATGGACAAAGGAGATCATTGAACCCTGCTGGCTCTCCTCACCCTGGTCTCATTAAGCCTCCTATTGCAGGACTGGCTTTTCTGTATGAACGTGACACCAATGGAATCATCTACATTTCTTGTCTGTGACCTGCCTTAGGAGCCAAGAAAGCCTCACTGACGTATCAAGACACCCACTGTTCACCCCACAGCCTGGCTCAAATATCCAAAGGACTGAATACACAGCACATCTAGAGGAAAGCGGACATGTCTGCTTGGCTATCCCTGAAACTGATGCCTCCTGGGGCCACTCCACAGCCTCACCTTAGGTGCTGTCTATCAGGGAGAGCTGGGCCTCGGTGGAATTGTACTCTAGCTACACTTCTGGGCTTTGCAGTAACTGTTCTGTAGGTTTGAGATGAAACCGTCACAGGCATCCTTTTCTTCTCACCCTAGGAATTTCAAGGATGCCAGGGGCATGCACTTAAAATGAAAGTGGTGTTAAGATTCAGCACTTGGACAATAAATCACCATTCAACGATGCGAGTTGAAAGTGCCACCCTGGAACTGTCCACCTGTCTGTCTGCACTGGAAGGGCAGTGAAGTCTGAGATGGAACACAGAGGTCTGTATGTGCATGCTCCAATTAAGGAATTACAAAGAACGCTTTCATTTCTTGAAATATCACAGGCATTCCTAAGCCGCCCTGCTTGGAACTGGCATAAATGTCTTTCCAGCCAGTGGGGTTACTCTTATTCTCTGATTGAGTGTCACCACTACGCAGTCCGCAGGACAGCTCATCAAGGCGAGAGAGACAATGCACATTAGAAAAAGGTGACACTTCGTGACCTCTCAAAGTACTCTGCAAGAAGGCAGAGTTACACAGGCCAATGCACTTATGTGCAAATGCAGTCTGGCTACTTTCTTACGTGTGCTCAGGCCATGTGTCCTTCACCCTCCTCATCTCCCTAGAGTCCATGTATCCTTTCCAAAGCTGTCCGTGTTTCCATGCAGTCAGGGACTTGCATCTGTGATATGGGCCTTGCTCATTTGTTTGTAGTCAAGCTAGAAGTTGGTATGATCTTGCCTTAACTCTGGCTCTGCTGTATACTGGCTGCACGGCCCCTGGTTCTGCCTTTCTGTAATAATGACTGTGACTTGCCAGATTGCTGGGGACATAAACAGAGGTTAAGTACATAAACCAACTGGCAGACTGTCAGGTAGAGGACAGAAGCACCTAAGCTGGGGATGTTTGAATGCAGAAGTGGGAAGAGCTGTTGCCATCAATGTGTTATATAGTAAAGCAATTCCAACAAGACTATAAGGGTGCAAAGAGAAGGTAAACTACATTTAAAGCAATTTCTAAACAACCGTTGGTAGTGATAAAGAAGTAACTTTCAAGTTAGGCATTGTCAAAACAGGAAATTTATTCATCATGACGACAGAGTGATATCTGCCACCTGCTAGAGTCTAAAGTCTGCATCTCCCCTACTCATCCACTGTCCCTCCAGCATAGCTGTGTGTGGTCTTAAGATGTGGGTGCTGGAGGAGAGTAGAATAGGACTCTCCACCATCAGGCAGGCTTCCCGTACTCACAGGAGGCTGAAGAGAATGGAATCTCCACCTTCAGATAGGCTTTCTGCACTCATAGGAGGCTGAAGAGACTGTGTCCCCTCTGCTGTGTGAGGACAAAGCTATGAAGCAGAGACATCAAGAGATACGACTACTGCTTGTCCCTTCATCTTGAACTTTTCAGCCTCAAAAGCCACAATAAATAAACTTTAAATTAATTTCTCAGTTTATAAACTAACTCTAAGCCAGGTATGCTGGCACATGCCTGCAAACCCAGCACTTGAGAGGTAGAGGCAGGAGGACCAGAAGCCCAAGGACAGCCTTGGCGACATAGTGAGATAGAG
The DNA here is from genome assembly GCA_030556225.1 of Cricetiscus sungorus. Classification (NCBI taxonomy): domain Eukaryota; kingdom Metazoa; phylum Chordata; class Mammalia; order Rodentia; family Cricetidae; genus Cricetiscus; species Cricetiscus sungorus. The sequence goes on from JANBXA010000114.1 coordinate 14,655,061, forward strand.
GCCAGCCTGGGCTACAGGAGACAGGGTCACAATAAAATAAAACAAAGTAAAACAAAACAAAATTAACTCTCCAGTCAAAACATTTTGTTACAGCAATCAGGTTGAGAATGAAGTATAGGAATGCTCATGTGCGCTCTGGATGCCCATCGTAGACTGGCCAGTGGGCAGAAGGAAGAGACGCTATAGTACATTTGTTTCTTGGTTTCCAAAGGCTACCATTGCTCCAGCTGCACAGAAATATCATGAATAATGTCAATTTCTAATGTTTAAAGGAATATATAAGAATAATGTCTGTAGGCAATGTTGAAATGAGAATCTAAAAGTGAACTGGCACAATACGGTTGAGTGGACTTGTACATTTATCATCATCCTTGCTATTATTTGTTTTAGGGTAACAAAGGGGAAATTATGTTTCATAGGCTGTACCGAACCAACATCTGAAGCATAGCCACAGAAGACAGGTGGCTCAAATACTTCTTCCATGGTTCAAAAGGAGATGTTTGGAGTTTGAAATCCACAAATGACTTGGATCATATTAACGGATGTCGCTACAAATCCTGGCTGATTTACATAACAAGGGAATGGAGGAAAGGACCGATACGCAGACACAGGCAAAGAAAACATGGGGTCATGTGGGCAACACTCTGATGGAGATGCAGAACCAGCAGCCTGGAAGCTCAATGCCCTCATTTCATGCACCCAAATCAAAGAGTTGGGACTACTGAAACAGCTGAACAAGAAGGCAGGTGTGTTACATACAGCTGGGTGAGGAGGTGGGTCTAATTGATACAGTCAGATGAGGAGGCGGGTCTATTGTATACAGCTGAATGAGGAGGCGGGTCTAATTGATACAGTTGGATGAGGAGGCTTGTATACAGCTGAATGAGGAGGCGGGTCTAATTTATACAGCTGAATGAGGAGGCGGGTCTAATTTATACAGTCAGATGAGGAGGCGGGTCTATGTATACAGTTGGATGAGGAGGCAGGTCTACTGTATACAGCTGGATGAGGAGGCTGAGTTAGCTGATCTCTGTAGGGCTCTTTATAGTGAGTGAGGCAATCTCAGCTGTACACATCTGGGAGGTGAAGCTGTGGTAGAAACTTTCTACACACACTATTGCCATCTGCACAGGGACAGGGAAAGGCTTTCTATTTCTCTGAGCCTGATGTGGCTCAGGGGGCGTTCGGATTCTTGACATGGCCATGCTCACATTAACACACATTCTCTCAGCACTTTATCTATTTCCCCACGCTCCTGCTCCCTGAAGTACAGCACAAAGCCACAGCCGCAGCTTCCATGAGGAACACCATCGTGGAACTGAGCATGGACTAGAGGCAGTCTGGGGGAAGCCCCACCTCACCTGGGGGAAGCCCCACCTCACTGCTAATTCAATAAGCACGGGACCAGCAACTGATCTGTTCTTTCTCAGGCAAAACAAGACAGCAGGTTCCTGAGGGAAGAGTGCTTGAAATCTGAGTGCCCTGGAATGCAGCTGGTTTTCTCTTAGGGTCTGTATACCTGCAAATTAGTGCTTGTTCATTCTCATTCTGTCTCCCTTTCCTCCCCACCCTCTCTTTCTCAGGAAACACAGGTTTTATTCAGGAGCCACTGCAATAAGGAAAAAGAGATGTCAGAACAGACCTGGATTCCATTCCAAATATGTCATGGTTCGGTAAGGGAGACTGACAGCAAGGGAGCAGGGCTGGGGCCAGTGAGTCAAAACTACTGAGTGGAAACATCAGAGATGCAGGGCCCCAGGTTCAGTGAACCTTCTATGAGTTTTACTGAAGATATACCAGTTGAGGTAAGGAAGGACACCAGCTAGTGATAAATTTGATGATGGTCACACAGAGGGCGTGGGTAATCTCTAAACTGAAGTGGCAAAGAATGTTGTTGCTATCACAGTGATCCAGGGGCAAGATGAGGGAGATGAGGTCACAGCTTTCAGTCTGCTGAGGCTGGCTGTCCTGATAGTGGCCACCAGTGCTTCCAGGACAGAACGTGTTTGTCTACCACATGTATGAGAACTACATCACAGAGCCATCACGCTCATGGTGGAAACAGAAAGGCAGTGAAATTATTTTACGGATTATGAAAACTGTGTCATTTATCAATAAAAACATTTGTGGAGAAAGGTAAGTATTTTCAAAACTTAGAGTTAATGGCATGTGTAGACCCAGATCTATCCACAGGCAAAGCTCTTTATAATCTTTAAGATGTTTTAGGAAGCTGAGAGATTTATAGCATCACGGAATTACTTATAAAGACAAAAGCCTTTTGGTATCAATGTTTAAAAATGTTTTACGTGTTTCTAAGTTTAAATACATAAAATACATTGACTCAGATTTTAGAATGGCATTAACAGACAAACTAAATCTACTAAGTTTAATGCAGAATTAAGGAAAACTGCAAAAACTGACTTCTGGTTATAAATACAGATTACATTTTTACTAGTATGCATATTCATGAGGTTCCTATTACACAACCATCACAGAAATAACTCTTGGTACAGGGTGCTTCTTGTGAATCAGAATCATCAGTGGACATTAACATAGTAACTCCTTTTATGTAAGGTGAGGTCTATAAGGCAGGAACACTGCATTTTATACATAAAGAAACTGAGGTCCCAAGACGTCAGGGTGCTCAATTATTCATCCAAAACAACGCTTTTTCTGCCTCTGCTACAGTTCAGATGCCTCTTCTGGTCAGCAAAGAAACTGAAGTACCAAGGGTGAGGGTTTCCCTCCTCTCATTGGCCACCCTTCCTTCTGGGAGCTAGTTCCGGTCTCTGAGCCTACACACAACAACAGATCTAAGCACCGCTCAGCTTCCCCCTTTCTCAGTTTCCCCTCATCTGTTCTTAAATATTGACTTTCACACCATCTCGCTGGGGACGGCATTTGAATCAAGCTCTCTTTGTTCTGTATTTGCAGCTCACCAGAAGGTACCACATAGAATGGTACCAGTTCTCTTTGGATAGAAAACACGGCTTGCCTTCTGCTTTATCAGACTTGGAGAAATGATTTCTCTTGGATTTTCTAAATGGCTCACCTGTTATTGAGCCCTCAACCTCACAAACACACTGCTTAAAGGGTTCTCAACACAACCGCACTACAATGCTGTAAAAGGAAACTGGCAAGAAGGAGACTCTTAGCTTTGCCATCCCAGGTCCTGAGAGATGCACTCTTGGTCTTCTCAGCCATGCTTCCTTAGGGCTGACAGAAGCACTGAGACAGACTTGCAGTCCCCGCACCAGATCCATCCCCAGTGCTGTGAGCCTCTCAGTACTGTTTAGGGTAACAATTGTTTCTAATACTCTGTCTCATTATGGCTTTCAGCCTCTGAGCTTGAAAATGACAAACCTAAAGTGAAACATACTCGGAATAAGTAGATATAAAGTAGCTTAACTGCTGAGATCTCCTGGTTTACTACCGTGACTACTGAATTTCAGTGTCTGGGAGGCAGCGGGATGAAGCAGAAGAATGACCCTTGCTGGTTGGCTCCCCATCGCTTGCTCGGCTGTTTTCTTACTCCACACAGGGCCACCTGCACAGGATTCCTTCTGTCCTTGTCAATCATTAGAAGATGGCTCAGTGGTTAAGAGCACAAGTTGCTCTTCCAGAAGAGCTGGGTTCAGTTCCCACTACCTATGTGGCAGCTCACAACTGTCTGTAACTAAAATTCCAGTGGATCTGACTCCCTCACAGAAACACATGCAGGCCAAACACCAATGCACATAAAAACTAAAGTGGGAGGGGGGGAGGGAGGGAAGGAGGGAGGAAGGGAGAGAGAGAGAGAGGGGGGGGGGTGAGTAAGTTACAACAAGATCTTAGGACTCTCCTAGCTACTGTCTCTCTGTATGTACACACCTGTGTACTTATGCACAGTCAATTGTGTACAAAAGCAGTGAATGAGCAGTATTCTTTTACTGGGCAAAATGCACACAAAGGAAATCCATTTCTTTAGTTCTAAGGAAAATGAAAAATGAGCCAGGATGGTCATCTTCAAGGAACCGGACAGGACTGGACACGCCAGCAGGCTATGGAATATTTAGAGCACAGTATTTATCAAAATGAGTAACAGGTTATTGGGCTGAGTAGATTGGTCTAGAATTTATAGGGATTCCATTACAAGTGAAAAGAAAACTGTCTTAGTTAGACTTCTCTTGCTGTGATTAAACATCATGACCAAGATGCAAGCCTGGGAGGGAAGGGTCTCTTTCATCACACAGCTCTCAGGCCACGAACTCTGCCGTTTCAGCAGCCACCCTGGTTCTCTGTAACTCAGTTTCTCTTGTCCAACCAGACAGAAACGTCCTCATCCCCTGGGACTGTGAAGTGAATGAACACATGGGAATGCTCTAAACAGCCCCTCACTAATATGGCTAGTTCACCCTAATGGGCATCCCACATGAAACCACTGTGTTTTTCTCTTCTTCTACCCCCTATCAGCTAATACAGGAGTGCCCCGATCTGCTGGAGCCAAGATTAAGTTAAAAATGATAGCAATAAGCAGCCTGTAATCCTCAGATAATTTTTGGTAGTGTGTTGTCATAATTATCCTACTTTAACATATTGTTATTAAACTCTTACCATGCCTGATTTATAAATCAGATTTATCGTAGGCATTTACTTATAGGTAAGAGCAGCATTATAGGATTGGAGTTATCTGTGGCTTAGGGCATCTGTTGAGTCAGACTGGTGAAGTAGGAGGAGACTACTTTATACCTAAATTACACAACTTGTTGGGATAAACCAGAAAAATGCCTGTTTTGGTTTTGGGACAATCTAAGTCCTGAGTCATATGTTTGAGTCAAGGAGGAACGAGCTCAGAGAGCACAGGGTTTCTGAAGCTACTGTGAGGCCAGCTGTGGTGCTGGAGGCCACAGGGTCAAGGGTGAACATGTCTGAGAATGCTAACTACATTATACATAAACCACAGTATTTAAAGGAAGTTCTGATTCTCATAAAAATACACAATTTATTCTTGTATCTTTACCATTATAGTTATTCAGTGTAAATCTACTTGGCGCTTAAGTAACAGCAAGGATAGATTCTAAGAACAAAGCTTCTGGATTAATGACATTCTTTCCTACAAATGGACTGTAGCAGGATGGCTATGTCTGCCCCACACCATGGCTCTATGTTAGGAAAACAGACTCTGTACAAATCTGGAGAGTTATTTGTGAGTTATTAGAGAGTTTTTCTCTTCTTAAATGACAGGCCATGTTCATTAAAGACCCAGAGGTCGGGACCGAGGGAACTTATTATTAAGTGCGCAGATGACACTAATGGCAGGGCACTCAGAGAGAATCTCAGAGTGACAGGGACTACAAATGGCCCCAGGCTTCTTAAAGAGGAAGTGACACTGAAAGTCTCTTGTGCTCCCTTCACTGCCTCCTAACATTTCAGCCCAGATGTGAAGCAACTACAGCTTGGAAATTGCACCAAGGACCGTCAAGATAAGCAGCCAGGATGCACTCCTTACTACCAACAATTCCCACTTCCAGATTTACTCCTTGAGCTCTGAATGTGACATGCTAACATTTCCAGGTTGAAATAACCATTAGCGCAATGGCGTTAGCGGTTCAGGACTGCAGAAGGCCCGCAGCGCAGGAAGGAGGAGCACTAGAAAACTTAGTTCTTAGTCTACACATTGTGAGGGCCCAGCAACACTTTCCATCTGTGAACCAGGAAGTGGTCCCTCAACAGACCATAACCTACTGCCATCGAGACTTAGTCCCACAGAATTCCGAGAAGAAGATTTCTGATGTTGGAGCCACTCAGATCACGGTTTTCCGTTACAGCAGGCCAGATGAACTGTTGCTGAATTTAACAGAAAACACCTTGTAATCATGAAGATGAATGCACCCTTAGGTTTATATGGGAACACATTGTTAGAAATGGCTCCCAGGTTTATGGGAATACATATTTGGAGGGACATGCCAACAAGGAAGCACACTAGGAGAGTATGGGGGCCTGGTCTGTCTGATTCTCAACACTACCCTGCACCATGAGAAAGCCATGCCACCTCCCAGGGATGAATGCAGGTTATTGCTAGTGCTGTCAACACACACTCAAGGGTCCATACTTTGATAACTTGGACTTGGAGGTCTCTTTCTATAAGCTGATAGTTTTCAAACAAAAATGAATTACAAATTCACAGAAACAATGAAGATACTTAGTCTAAACTTGCATATTGCAATCCTTAACTGTACTAAGACTTATGCAAAGAAGATTCAATTTTGTTACCAATGACTTTTGCTTGAAGTGTAACCAAGGCAAACTTCTTTAACTTATAACAATTGAGTAAGATGTGGCATGTGCCTAATACAATGTCAAATACAAAGTAGCATCTAAATGCATGGGTGAGAGATTACAGCACACCTCTCCCATTCCTACCTGTTGTGGGAGAGAGGACCTTGTTGGCCACAAAGGGAGATTAAATCAAGCTTTAACTAACCAATCCCTTTTATTTACAGGATGAAACAATTAATTTGAATCAGTGTTTCTAAAAGAATCACTGAAAAGCAATTATGTATGCATATATGTAGATGCATGCCACCAACTACAAATAAAACATCTGAGAAAAACTTAAGGACAGATGAACATGTACAGATTTTTTTCTCACCTCTTCCCTGTAAATAGCAGAGTTCAACAACATCTTACATACCATTTTCACTGTCTCGGGCATTCAGCATCTAGGAATGATACTCACTCTACAGAAGGATGTGCAGACGTCACATGCAAGCAGTAGAGAATTTCATACAAAGGGATGGGAGCACCTTTAGATATTGGCATCTAAGGGGTTCTGGAACCAGCTCTCAGTGGATGGAGGTCGCTGAACATCTCTGCTTACTGATCATTTATACCGCTGCATTATTTCAACAACATAAGCATTTTAATGTCTGTTATTTGGATTTCTAGTGTTCTACATAAAATCTGGCTGCTAGTTATGGTCATTACTCTTCATGTCCAGAAGTAGTTCCCAACGCCTGGCAACCACATCTGCTTCTATTTATCCACTTCAAAGCTACTGCTTCTAATCTACTGAATTAAAGAACCAGGTAATTAAACATGCTTAAATTCACATTAAAGACAAACAAATAATAACGCACCAAGTGAAAGCTTAGCAGCTCAGGAATGAAGTTCACAGTTCCATGCTGGCTCTAAGCTCAGAATGGCACATAAGAGCTGGGGCTGGCACTGCACTAACTACTATGCACACCTAGAAGATTGCTTTCTATTTGCAAGAAGGAACACTCAGAGTGGTAAATAATACAAAACATAAAAGTAGGTTTATTAAGATGAATGCATTCACATTATTCCATAGCAACGTAACATGAAGTTTAAGAACTATTATAATCATGTAACAATGTCCAATCAATCAGTGTAAGGAGTTAGAAATGATGCTACACTGAGAACAATACAAGTCTAAACAGAGCCTGAGGTAGCTCCATGCTGGGCTACTGTGCTCTACACTGTTCTCCCTGAACGTCCCTCACGTGCATCTTTTGTTTCCCATCCTATATCTCTCTCTAAGATATCGGGCACAGTCTAACATTGCTGCTTTAATAAGTTAAGTGTTTTGTGTGTAATCAGCTGTATTATTTACTTTTCTGCTGATGTGATAAAATCCATGGCCAGATTTCAGGAAGAGACGGTTTATTTGGCGTCCAGTTCTAAGGGATGAGTCTACCATCCTTGCATCGAGCAGCCGGCTTGGCAGCAGGAAGCTGAGGGCTCCCATGACAGCTACAGGTTTGGAGCACCCAGGGCAAACTGGATGTGGAGTAAGATGACAAACACCCAGAGCCCACTCCAGTGACATACCTTTGTCTCTAAAGCCACACCTCCAAAATCTCCCCAAACAGTGCCACCAACTGAGGACCAAGTCTGTGTTCACACACGAGTGTATGGGGACATTCTAACTCAAACGTTTACAACATAATTCCGTGGACATTTTTCTCAAACAATGAAATAATTAGTCCTTCCAATCTGATTTTTCTACTCTGTTAACCTGCATCTGAAGGAATAGGGAAATCAGGATATGTGACAAAAAATGAAGCTGAAATCAAGTTTTAAAATTTCCAGACTAAGAAGCAGACCTTTCCCCAGGTTCCCAAATCCCAAGGAGAAATTTGTTTTTGTGAATATAGATAACAACATGCTATAAATTTCATAATTACTAGTAATTACTTTCAAGTAGTCTAGCCCACACATACAAAGTTAGATATCTGAGGCAATGGGTACATTAACTGACTTGATTTAGTTATTGCACTGTATTACTGAATAATGCCACTTTGTACCTCAGCCACTTAGGAAATCATAAACTGTCTATATATAGTAACAAATAAATTATAAGAAAGAATACCACTGGGTAAGACAGCATTGACGAACGGATGCTTTTGTTTAAGTCTCAATGAAACACTCTCTGTGCACGAAGCAGAGCAAGACTTATTTATATTTTTAACTACGATGCCAGCACTTACACATTCTGTGTGACCTACATCCATCACTGATTCTCTTCAGACGTAAAGTTTTCAGAATCTTAACCAGTTTCCTTTTCTCTACAACCGAAAATGTAATGTCACAAAGTCTCTCTATAAACAGATGTCATCCCCGTTTTCTAATCACAGAACGTAACGATATTCCAATTATAAACCCACAGCACTTCCTGCTCCCAGCACAACGCCATGGGTGATAGAGAACTATCCAACTTGGAGCGTTTCCTAAATAAATAATTCTGATCAATTCATTCATTCATTCATTCATTCCTCCTCCTCCTTCTTAAGATAACCAAGAGCAGAACACATTTCCATTAGTTTCAAGTCATAAATTATTTCTGTGAAGAGAAGCTTTAGGTCTTTCTGGTGCTCATGCAGCCATCCTTGAGGGAATTCTGTTTCCCTGTGTTGCTCAGCAAGCAGCACTGGAAGAGAAACACAGGCACAGGAGGGCGTGGTGTCTACAGTTTCCTGAGTCAGTCCCTGGGCTTCCAAATAAGTGCCCGGAATAAATCACAGTAAGTGTTTGCTGCAGGCTACACTCCCATAATGAGTTGGCTACATAAAAGGCAGGTTAATGGCATGAAGACCGTAGGATGTCATTCAGTCTGAGAGTGAGAATCCAGGCCAGCCTGCCCTGCCAGCCTTGGCAAAGCTACAACATTGTGTCTCTGGTGGCACTGAGAAAGCCTGATGGCCTGTCAGTGTCCTGGGCATCTTGCCACTGTCCAGGATTTCTGACCTCCTTTCTGAGCAGCCCTCCTACAACTGTGGCAGTGGAGCTTGGGAGGGGAAGAGTGTGAGCCACCCCAGCCTGCAAACTGCCATCGTACCCAACCATTGAGCACAGCCTCAGGGCAGGATTAACACCTTAGAAAAGGAAATGTCACTTTCAGGGCCACTGTTAGGAACAGCTACTTTGCCTTTCTTTCAGACTAGTAAGTGAATTAAGCCCCGGGGGCTTTAATAGTTCTATCTCCACAGACTCTTGCCATGACCAAATTTGTTCAGCAGAAAATTATTCTTGTAAATATTATGTTAAATTTGTCAAACTGGAACTCAGTCTTTCTTGGTGCCTGTACTGTTAAGTACTTGGTAACTGACTTAATCGTCTACTCATTCATTCATTTGGTACTTTGACAAACAGTTGTTTGTAGAGCAGGGACTGTGGGCCAAGCTTCAGACTTCATGGAAGGAGTGGTATGAAATGCTACACAGATATGACACAGAGGTCAAGGTCTACTAGAAAAAGACGAAAGTGAAGCATTCTGCCTAGAGGTGATATCTGCACATTTGAAAGAGGGGTGCTATACTAAAAAGTGCCATTTACTGTTAGCTAGGTCCCCAACAACAAACCCTCTGCTGTTAGTCTCTAATAAGAGCAGCAAGGGTTAAGTGAGCTGACATCATGCTGTCATATACCCATGCCTAGAGGCCAACCTATAGACAGAAGGCATTCAGAGTGAAAAAGACTCCCACTTTAGCTGCAGTTCACTAAATGGTGAAGTAAGAGGTGGGATAGGCACTTTGGGTACTACTTCAGGGTCCATGGAAAGCCAGATCATGGAGGGCAGGAGAGTCACTGATGGTGGATGGGGAGAGAACAGAGGGACAGAAACATCCTCACACCCTGAGGTGGGTATTCTGGGGTAAAGGCAGCAGCAATTCCAGGATAGCCGTTTTCCTCAATATTCCAGAAATTCTACAATTCTGCAATTCAATGTTAGGCTAGGCTTCAAGTTCTTTTGAGTCAAGTCTGAGGTTAAAGCTGTCTGGAAGTCACGTTAGCTTTCTGAGCACTCATTAGCATCCTGGAGGTCTCTCATATCTACACGGGCAGCTCTCAGTTCCTCACTTTTCCTTGTCACCGAATTGCTCTTGGTTACAGAAGTGTGGACAAGCAGGATCTGAAAAGTAGTAGAGGGTCATCTGGTCACCATGTCTGCCTCATCTACTGTGAGCAGGGGAATGTCTAGTCTACATGTCTGTCCTCCTGGACAGAGTTACAGACTCATCTAGTCTCCATGTCTGTAGTCCTCATAGTGTAGGAAATGATCTTCTAGTCATCATGTCTCTGTCCATCTTCCTTACTGAGCTCCCTTCCAGATCAACCCTTTCTTACAGGCATCTTCACTCCAGACTCAGAGAACATTTTATTTTGGAATACCTTTGACAGTTTTGTTTGTGTGGGAGAGAGTAAAGTCGGTGAATATATATTTCACAAAACTAACTGTAAATTTATGTTTACAGCAGAGCTGATGCAACACAACAGGCTTTCCAATAGTACAAATCTGTCCGTGTTACAGGTTGTGCACCTCTCTCATGGTTTTGAAGGTCCTGGCCTGAGTGACAGTTAAATGCCCACCCTGGTTTCTGGCACACCCACCACATCTGGGTGGAGATGTGCAACCCCTGGAAAGGAAAGAGAGAAGAAGTTGAGAACATGGAGAGACTAGCGCCAGAAATAAAAAGAAAGGGGATACCAACAGGCAAATAAAGGAAGAGGAAAAGGTGATGTAGGAGACAGACATGAGCTACACTACAAAATCTCACATGAAAATCAACTCATGAAATAAAGGGAATGGATGGTAATAACTGCCCAATACAATCCTTCTCACAGATAGGAATCTTATTATTGAGTCTATACTTGATACCATATTTAAAAGCACACTCCTAGTCAGTGAATTAGAATATATTTTGAAGTAATAGTTATACAGGGGGAACATATTTTTGAAAATCAAATTATATAAAACTGAGCAAGACTTGTAGTATTGCAATCAAAGTTCTTATTGATCTTGTTTGTAGATTACTTTTTATTTGAAATTTGAAGACAACCTTGTTATCTCCCAATGCTTTTGCTCTCAAGCATAATTTTAGGTGAATTTTTTCAAGTTCTGACGATTGTACCAACATGTCTTTAAATGGTGTGGGGTGACTGTCTGAATTACACTGACACAGTGGTGGGTTTATTTTTAATCTCGGTCTTTCAGCAACTTCATTCTGCTTTCATGTAAATACACACTTAAAAAGTGTTGGTGAAGAAGTTAGAAATAATTAAAGATGCAGTTGTCTTGAAAATGACGAAAAGTAGCGTTCTCATTGGAGCTTTTAAGTTTTAAATGTTGTTTGTGAACCTGGGAAACAGCAGAAATACCAGTCAGCCACTGCTGCAGCTCCAATTATGGCTCTGCTGTCTCCCGTGGGACTCAGAGAGCTTGTGTTCTGGGATTCTCACTGAGAGGGTTGTTACTTCCTCCTGGCTCCAGATGCAGCCTTCAGCCGAAAGGCAACAGGCAGCAAAAGGTACAAACAGTGCTGAGAGGCAAGACGTGCTCTGCTATTTACAATTATGGCTGCTTGCTGGCTGGAAATATCAATCCACCACAATCAAATTACAGTGTAGTGGGGCACTATCAAGAAATAAATTTTAACAATGTGTATATTAAATAATAACTGTCTATTAATGTGGCACTACAAATGCCCAGAAGGGGCAGAGATCAGAGCTGAATTATGTATTAAGGAAGAATGGAGCAGACTCAGTAAACAAATTAGCTTTCCTAAATTTCAAAGACAAGTTTAAATGCTGCCATTCATCCTATATTTAAATAATTTTATATCTGCATTACTATCACTTTTAACTACATTTAAATGTTTAACTGCATCATAATTCATTTTGCCATTGAGGATTTCTGCTCACCTGCAGAGATATTTCTCCCACCTTTCAATTAAGAAATGAGCTAGAATCATGCAGTGGTGACACACCTTTAATTCCAGCTCTGGGAGGCAGAGACAGGTGGATCTCTGTGAGTTTGAAGCCAGTCTGGTCTACAGAGCAATTTCCAGGGCAACACAGAGAAACACTGTCTCGAAAAGCCAAAATCAAACCAAACCAAAAAAGAAGAAAGTAGTATAGAAACACTGCAAATCAAGGCTACTGTCAATGAGGAAAGTAGAATTATATATGCTTTCCTGGAACTGACACAGTCATGGTAAATACAGAGCATGCCCATAAAACTGTTAGGATTTAAAGTAAAAAATAATGCACAAACAGGACAGTTCAGCCAAATAAAATTACATCCTTCCAGATGTTCTGCCACTAAGCCTAAAACAGTGGTATGAGATGGTAGCCTTGCTCAGGTGCAATAATGGGGGAGCTGACTTGGCGATAACAGGTCTGCGTTAGTGCCATTAGTCACATCACATTTAATACCATCCCGATACTTGCCATGTTGTATGGATGCTTTAGGAAAAGAACAAAGCAAAACAAAAACAACCCCCCCACCAGAGTCTGATTCTAGATGAATTTTAACTTATTCTAAAACTAGTATAGAGTTCATACTCCAGGTACTAGGCAGAAGGGTTTATAAAGTACTAAGGAGTTTCCAAGGCAACCAGCTGCTTTGCAGCAGTGAGATCTGTTCACATACTTCTCATATCCCAGAGACCACATGGGGGTAGGGGTGAGGGGGGATGCCTGAATTTTGGGTTTACAGGGTCAGTACCAATAATAATTTGGGGCAGGGTTTTTAATCTTATAAGAATGTCATTTGGGAAGCCAGCATTGATATTTGAAAGTTACCTAATCTTAAATGTATCCCTACTCCTTGGTTTGCTTAAAAGTATCAGGGCATCAGCAATGCCTTCTTCGGGTATGCTGGTGCTAAAGTGAGGCCCCAAATTCACTTTAAGACATGCTATGACTCAGACAATCCAACTGCAAACTTCTGTTGCTGAATCTTGGGAAAAAGGGGCTGCTGGGACAAAGACAGGACCTTCGTGACCTCACATATGCTGCAATGAGTGGCCATGGTTCCCCAGGTGGTTCCTGTATGCTGAGGATGAATGATTCATGGTTAATGTCTAGTGGTGACTTACACACCCTTCCATTCACATAAGGCAGAGGCTCTCCTCAGCTGGAAACAAAGGGAGAGTATCACATGCCTCTTGAAGTGGGGTGGAGAGGGTCTTCATTGGGCATAGTTCTTCAAAGAAATGTGTCCATTCTGCTGTGCTTCAAACGTAATTCCCTCTGGGGACACACACACACAACGGCATCCTTATGTCTCATGTCACCTTTTAGAGTAACACTGACATTTGGCCAGGGTATGATGACTAGCAGATGGCCTCACTCAGGTTAACTAAGCTTGCAAAGCCTTCTTCTTGAGGAGAAGACAGCACCACAGGGATGGACCTGGCTCTGGCTTTCTGATCTGTCTAGAGGGGGCAGAGTGGGGGTTAATGAGAACATCTTGGGAATGTTTTATGAAGGGTACATGTCATAATTATCACTGCTATTTATCAGTATTACTAACATTAAATTTTATACAGTATCCATCCTATCCTCCAATGTGTGTGTGTGTGTGTGTGTGTGTGTGTGTGTTGGGGGAGGACGACTCACATCCATCTTTACAAATGATGAAATGACATCACTGAGATGGCTCAAAGGAACGTTTGAAGAGCATAGACACCTTAAGCTTTGTTTTGAATAAAACTAGCAACCTGGAGGTGCTACCCAACTTTGTTGATGTATGAGAAAGATAGAAACCACATCACACATGTATAAAAGGCAAACTGTTCTAAGCAGTGTCATAATGGCAAATAATAGGTCTCTATCTCTTTGCCTCTGTTTCTCCTTGTGGAGGAATCAATCTAAGCTCCTTATGCATGCTGGGCCAACTCTAGCACTGAGCTGCAGCCTGGTCTTAGAAATTCATTCTTCCAAAAGTTACCTTATGCTCTAGAGTAAATAAGAACAATTTAAACTATTCTAATAAATGACTCAGTCTCTATAATACTTTTCAAAGCCTATGTATAGACTAATAATAATGTTTAGTTTTCCCCCAATGAATGTTGTCTTTGTTAGGGTTTCTATTGCTATGAAGTGACACCATGACCATGGCAACTCTTATAAAGAAAATCATTAAATTGGGACTGCCTTACTGTTTCACAGGTTTGGCCCATTATCATTATGATGGGAAGAAAGGCAACATGGAGGCAGTCAGGGTGCTGGAGAGGTAGCTGAGAGTTCTACAACTTGATCCACAGGCAAAAGGAAGTAACTGTCACAGTGGGTGTGGCTTGAGCATATATGAGACCGAAAAGCCTGCCTCTACAGTGACACACTTCCTTCAACAAGGCCACCTCTCCTAATAGTGCCACTCCCAATGGGCAAAGCTTTCAAACAAATGAGTCTATGAGGCCATACCTATTTGAAACACTACAGTCCATCTCTTGGCACCCATAGATTTGTAGCCATAACATAATGCAAAGTGCATTTAGTCCAACTTCTAAAGTCTCTACAATCGATCACAATCTCAGCAATGTTTAGAAGTCTAAAGTTCAAAGTCTCTTCTGAGATTCAAGCAATTAACTGTAATCCCCTACAAAAATCAAAATCAAAACACAGATCACATATTTATAACTTGTAATGGCACAGGCCATGCATTACCACTCCAAAGTGGAGGAAAGGGACAATCGTGAGGGAAGGCAGGCCCAAAGCAAGATTGAAAACCAGCCAGGCAAACTCTAAACTCTTCTTCTCCATGTCTGATGTCAAAACGTTCTTCAGCTCTCCAACTCCTTTCAGGTTTGTGGACAGCAACACAATTCTTTCTCTTGGATTGCTTCCACTCCCTATGAGCAGTTTTCCTCTCCAGGTAGCCTATGGTCCTGGAAACTTCAACATTTTGGGGTCTCCAAGTCAATCCAGGCTTCACCCAAACAGCTTCACGCAATAGCCTCTCTGGGCTTCCACACAAGGACATCCCAGCTATACACCTGGTCTTAGCGGTTTTCCTTAGTTGTGGAGGGAGATTCCATAACCTCTTTCTTCTAGCCTGGACTCTAAATCCAGAACCACATGATTGAAGCTGCCAAGTCCTGCTACTTGCTGGGGCTGGAACATGGCCTCCACGTTCAATTGTACTTTGTGTTTTCAATGATTTCCCTCACTGCCTAAGCTTGGCTGTCCTGAAACTGGATGCTTACATAGATCAGGCTGGCCTCAAACTCAGACACCTGCCAGCCTCAGCCTTTGGAGTGCTGGGATTAAAGATATGCAGCACCACACCCAGCTCTAAGATTTTCTTTAATTCCTCTTTTATAAGTTGGAAACAGCCCAGCGGGATCTTGCCCTGAAGCCACCAATCCTTTTAACCATTTCTTAATCCATTCATCTCCTCCAACAAAAGCTTTAGTGCCATTCCATTTCCTGGCGCTTCTTTTCTCTTTAAATTGTTCATTTTGTATTTTTCCTTGTTCAGCTTGATCCTTTTCATTATAAATCTTAATTAGAATTACCAATAATAACCACACAACAGAATCTATACTAGGCTATTTGGAGATTTCCTTTGCCCATGGAATTACCCAAATATCTTCACTTTAGCCTCAGGAAGACTCTTAAGACAAAGGCAAAGAGCAGCCGCATTCTTCACTAAAATATCACATGAATGGTCTCAAGGCAACATAGTAAAATCCTCTGAAACCTCTTGAGCCATGCAGCTGCAGTTTAAATAACTCTCAGCACCACTATCTTCCACACTGTTACTGACAGAGCCCATTTAGCAGTGCTGAAAGCATTCATTCCAATGCTTTCCTAACCCAAATCACCAAAGTCCAAATTCCTCCAAACAAAACCATAGTCAGGCTGTCTCCAGTTACCAACTTCTGCTTTAGTTAGGATTACTATTGTTGCGAAGAGACACCATGGCCATCACATATCTTATAAAGAAAAACATTTAATTGGGTAGATTATCATCGTGGCAGGTGGCAAGGAGCATGGAGGCAGACAGGGTACAGGAGAGGTAGCTGAGAGTTCTACATTTTGATCCACAGCCAACAGGAAGTGAACCGTCATACTAGGTGTGGCTTGAGCATATATGAATCCTCAAAGCCTGCCTCCACAGTGACATACTTCCTCCATCAAAGCCATACCTATTCCAACAAGGCCATATCTCCAAAAGTGCCATTTACTATGGGCCAATCATTCACTTACATAAGTCTATAGGGGCCATATGTATGCAAACCACAAGTGTCTTTTCAAAAAGTGATATTAATTTGAGCCTTATTTTTGTTTGTGGTCTACATATCATAGGAAAGTGAATCCTAAAACAAAACTCTTTTCTAATAGGAAAGAGTGAAAAAGGAAAGAAACACCCTTCAGAAACTCAGCAGAAGGTAATGCCTGTGAGTTCAGATTCCACTACACCTAGCTGTGGGAAGGAAGTCCACCCAAACCCTCACAAGTAAACTTAGCCACAAAACTGTGTTAGACACTATTTCAGAAGCACCATGGAAGAAAGCAGCCATCAGAGAAAAACATCAGTCATCTGCCTTTAGATCCCCAATGCAAATGACAAAGTGAGAAAGAACCCCAATTTCCTCAGTAGTGTAGAAATAATAGCCTAGACACAGACGACCTTCAAGGAACTAAATACTTTATACTAAAATCCACCAACTCCAGTGGGTGATGTAAGGAGGTGCCTTCGATGGGCAGGATTCAGACTCCATGGGAGCTGTGAAATAAAACCACTCAGCTGTGGAGGTTTTTATTTCAGCTTCTCCTGACTTTTGTTGAACCATTTGATTATAATCCTAAAACTTCAGAGCCATACCGAGAGCTTTTACTGCTGTTAACAGAATATTCACAGCACTAGTTTCTCTTGCTGTCAGAGAAAGTATTCATGCACATGAGAGTATAAAACTGTTGTAACAGCAAAAGCACAACAGATTTACAAGGGATCTTGGTTACAAGGCAGCTGATGACCATCCAAAGGCCAGGGTAAAAGAAAAAAATCTGTCCTTGATGACTGATGCTTTTCCTCTTTCATACTGCCACCAAACACAAAGACAGTATTCTAAGATGGTATTTATAAGGCAGTATTCTAAGACGATATTTAGTTTCCTTGTCAGTTCCACACATTCCAGCACACACATCAATCAGAGCTATAAACGTTCCTAACGTTTGGGAAATGAGAGAACTATCACATAGTTTAATACATTAAGCATCCTTACTGATAGCAACCCTGGAACAAGAAACATATACAATCCCTGAACTCCAACCTCTTCCCAAAATAAAGGGATACAGATAACCATTACAGTAAGAAAGTTGAATTCACAATTCAGAATTTCACTATGAAAGATGAACATTCTCTTCTAGAAATATCATTTTATTGGAGGCATTATAAACTAGATATATGATTTTAAACATTATTTGGAACTGAGAATTTATCAAATTTGTCAAATAATGTTGACTGTTGAGGAGTACTGGGGAGAAAGAAGATTGTTTTATATAGACTGGAGGTACACATACATGTAATAAAGTGAGATTTAATGGAGAAACTAAATTATGATCATTCTTTAAACTCAATTATGAAATGGATATAATCTGAACATATTAAATGGAGTGAATTTTGATATGATCTTTACATTAACTAAACTATATAAAATTTCTTTAATTCTATTTTATGAGTACTTCATACCTCTAAGCTACCCAAAGTTGTAGATACTGGGGACTAAATATTAGGTATTCTTAGGGAATGTTGCCACTGGACAAATCTTTTAACCTTACCAATGGTTACCTTTTTGGAAAGTTGAAAATTAATTTTATGAGCCACAGCATATTCTGCTAATAACAACTGGCTCATGCCTGTATTAGTTTAATTGATTTTATCTTTGTGTTGGTTCCTAAAGCTTAGGATGTAATAACTTGGTGCTCAGTGAACTTCAAAGGTTTTTTTTGTTGTTATTGTTCTTTTTTGTTTTTTGTTTTTTATGTAGAAGGTTTCTCTAGAGCAAAGATTCGTAACCTGTAAATACCAGTCCCTTTAGGGGTCACATATCAGATGTCCTGCATATCAAATATTTAAATTATGATTAGTAACAGTAGCAAAATTACAGTCATGAAGCAGCAATGAAATAATTTTATGGTTGGGCAGCACCACAACATGCGAAAGTGTATTAAAGGGCCACAGCATTAGGAAAGTTGGGAACCACTGCTCTAGAACATAGATCACATGGAAAATCAGTATGTAAGACAGACTGATGGAGAGCAGTTTGGGCTGGAGGAGCCCTGAATTTTACTTTGAATCCCCTAACATTGCACTCTGGGCACGGGGTCTTAAAAACAACAGTGGCATGTCATTCACCTGCTCTGTTGATGGCAGGCACAGCTCTGGTTCCAGATGTCTAGTTCTGAACAGTGATCAACAGGGCTTATAATTTAGGTTTTCTACAATGACCCATGCAACTCTAAAGGATACCTTTCCCTGAGCTTCTACCGCTTCATTTACAAAGCAGAAATGACAATTACCCATACTTGCCACTTAAGACTCTTGAGTTAAAGAGCTTTGTAAACAGATAAGCCTATGAACAACACACATTGCAGCCACGGCTGCAATGCTGGCAGTCTCAAACAAGTAATCTGGACTCCTGAAAGCTAGGTGGTCCTGCTGTGGACCTTGTGGACTCGAGCATGACCTCTCTGAAGACACATAGCAAACATGCCTAAAATGGGACTGCTGGTTCCCATATTGGCTTGGTGCACTATCAAAAGGTTCAGTTGATGGACATCTCCCATGCTGTTCTGAGCATTGTTGGCACAGTACGCCATGGTGGACTGTGGTAGAGAGGCTCTGTTTATCTCACGGTGACTGGGAAGCAAAGGAGAGGAAGGGACTGGGTTCCATGCCAAGGGCACTGCCCTAATCACCTAGCCCCTTCACACTGGGCTCCCCTTCCTAAAGGCTCCATCAATACCCAGCCTATCACAGCCTGTGAGCACATCTTTGATATGTGGGCCCTTAAAATCCAAACTAGAGCATTTGGTATCCAAACCACAGCAATAGACATAGGCAACAACTTCCTTGGTCCAGAAAAACCTTTCCAAAATCTAATCTTACTAAACAACATGGGTTCCAAATCAGAAGAAAATTTTCACTTCCAGGAGCTACGAAGCTGCTGACATCAGAAATCATCACTCCTTTGCTTCCTGACAAGGTGACTAAGAGGAGGAGGTCTGCAACCAAACAAGGTGTGCTGAAACCTTAAGTTTTGCCTCCCGATTACTCAGTACTGCTACTGTCAGAATTAAGTGAGCAAATATGCATAGCTAGCTCTCGACCATGTCCAGCCCCTGGGGACTGCCAATGGAGGCAAAGCAAAACAGACACTCAACACTGCCCTTGCAATATCTTGTAAGCCACTGCCACACAAAGCTGCTTGTCCATTAGCATCTCATTCTCTATATGAAGGGCACAGGAAAAGGAACCAATCTCAAATCTCTCTCTCTCCCCCACTCCCTCCTTCCATCTCTCTTTTGCCCCTGCTCTCTCTTCCCACTTCTCCCCCATGCTCACTAGTAAGTCCATTCCTTCACGGGCACTAGAGCCTACTTCTTTGGACTGGAGACCAGCTGAAATGTTCAGCCTCATGGAGTGAATAACTACTGGGTTCTTGGACTATAGCCCATATGTCATTCTAATAAAGACTCCTGTGTGTGTGTGTGCGCGCGCGCACATGCATGTGTGTGTGTGTGTGTGTGTGTGTGTGTGTGTGTGTGTGAGAGAGAGAGAGAGAGAGAGAGAGAGAGAGAGAGAGAGAGAGAGAGAGAGAGGGAGAGAGAGAGAGAGAGAGAGAGAGGGAGAAGGGAGGGATTCATCTATAATTTCTGTTACTGTAGGAAACCCTGACTCATATAGTACTTCAAAGCCAGGTTTCAGCAGACTTAAAAATAAGAGTATCAATCATATGCAAGTGTCAATCATCATAGAATACTCAGAAACACAACTGTGTGTTTAAAATTAATAAGGCATACAGTAAATATGCATGTCAAGTATCATTCCAAGGGTGCAGTGGGAAACCCCAGAAAGCTACAAATTTGGTTTAAAATGTCTTCAAGTGATCTCTTAATTTTCCCATTTGTTAAAGCAGATTTAAAGTGGCATACTCATAATCATTTCTCTGTATTGCACTTACCATCTCTTAATTAAATGCTTAGTAACCAAAGGCTGCTAAAAATAAGAATGCTCTCAAAGGCTCTAACTGAGGCAGGACACTTTGCCTGATACTCTTGTTGACCACCCTTAAGAGGGCAAGTGATCCCATTATGAAAATGATGCTGTTGTCACGTGAGGTAAACTAGAATGTTTGCTACTGAATTTGAGTGGCCCGTGCCTAAGGATGGCAGGTGGGGCACACCACTGCCAGAAAACCCAATAGCAGGTACTTCACAGAGACACTGATGCTGGAGGGGGAGAAAAGCACACAGCCTTCAAACTGTTAATAGAAAAATGTGCAGGGATGCTCGTAGACAATTCCTCATAACTTCTCAAGCCAGATGTGTATAGCCCCCTTGGTCCGGAGTTAACATACAAGTGGAAGCTGACGGGAGGTGTGAACCCTGGGGAAAGCAATACCTGAGCTTTGGTGTGTGTACTTTTGAGATGGACCTTGCCCAGTCTATATTTAGAAGGCAGCTCTGGATTAGGCCAATCACTAATAATCCAACACGAGTGGTCAGACCTTTGCATCTGAAGGAAACAGCCAATTGGAGCTAAAATCACAACTCTAGGGGAGCTGAATTCTGAACAAAAATAATTCTTGAATTCAGTTGAGTCTGCAGCCCAAGCGTCTCCCATCTTCTCCCACTTTCCTGTACAGGAGATCAATCCCAGAGCCCTGCAAATAGTAGACAAGTGATACCCCCAGCCTTTCAAAGAGCATCGTTATTCACATTTGTGCTCTAATTTCTACTTCATATGACTTATTTAAAGTTTAAGCTCAAGTCCTACAAATTGATTTTATTTGAGAGTAAATTTGGCTGTATGCATCTGGTATATATAATACGATGTCATAAGATATATATCATTACTAAGATAGTGACTATTCTAGACCAAATAAATAGATCTATCATCCTACAGTTACTAGTTTTTATTTTCTGCCTGTGGGAAGGGCAGCTAAAACATTAGCGACATTATTAGATGCTATACTGTAATGAACTACAGCCCTCATAACTATACCATGACATTTGGTGGAAAACAACCTATAGATAACACGAGGTTTCTGCTGTTTTGTTTTTCCCCTTTTTATTTCTGACTTCACTGTCCCCTTTCTTCCTCCACCCAGGGAGTGGGTGGCCGGGCCACCATCTTTCACTGACATTTCAGGGCTGGTATCTGAGCCAGCCTGACACTTGGTTTTATTCAAGCTGCTGCTGTCAGATTGTGAGAGGTAGTTGAGAAACACTGGCCTCTCTTTTCCTGTGTTAGTCCTAACATCCCAAATAACTGAAATCCTCTTTACTGAGCCAAGTCCACATATCCAGAGCTAAAACCAACTTGTTACTCATAATGTGTTTTTTAATCTACCAGAATGCTGCAAAAGAAATGAACTACAGTCAGATGGGTCCTAGCCAGGACCTGTTATGCACTCACACACTAACAGACTAGACAAGCACACTCTCTCAAAGCAATACGCAGGATGCTACCTTGAACAGGTACAAATGCTGGGCTAAGATGCCTTCCCTGGGGGAGGGAAATCTGAAGTGTAACTTTCCTCACAAAGAGGGCCTGACTCAGACTCAGGTTCTACTTGCAGCTCTCTTTGCTGTCAGGGGTCTCTATGATTTCCAGAAGAAATGATTTTATCACCCCCATTATACTTTCCACATTAGGGCCCATGAAGATGCCACTTTAGCATGGCCACCTAAGAACTGCTGAATAAAGTTTCCATTCCAAGAATGGGTCCTGAGCTGCAAGTGTAAGCTGCTTCCATCCACTTCAGCAGGATGGTATGTTCACAGGACTAGCTTATGCTCGGGGATTCAAATGTTGCTAGGACTTTTAGCCAAACCTGCAGGATTAGACGAAAATCATTCCTGCTTCCCTCCATTCTCTGATGTGTTTGAGTCAATGATTGTGGTTTTAATGGCAAGTTTTGAAATGATTTTCTCATATAATTTGAAATAAAGCATAAAAATGCTTAAAGGAAGTACTAACTTGAGCAACACTTGTACACAGACAGTGCTGAGCTTGAATAAAACCATGAACTAAATAGACTTCTCCCTACGCTCCAAGTAGTCTGTTTCAGGTATCTGCTATAGACAGAAAGATGGCTAATAAGCATATTTCATGTTAAGTTGTAAAGACAATTGTTACATGAATTACAGATTTGCTGGATGGGTAAACATTTGTGGATTCTGATAACACACAGAATAAGTGCATGTGCGCGCGCACACACACACACACACACACACACACACACACACACACACACACCCACACACACACACACACACACACAGAAACCAACCCTAAATTGCAGCGAGCCAGGCATACAGACAGTGGAAAAGTTATAGACACTGACTTGGGATAAGACTGGAGAGGTTAGATAAGTGGTAGCTCTGTAATTTAAATTAATCATCACAAAGGCAACACTGTTGAACAAGTCAGGAGCAGGGAAATGAGACAATAAAAACCTCTGATTGATTGATAATCGGGTTGGTTTGAGAATACAGGCTAACAGCAGAAACAGGCACAGGGCTAAATCAGTAACAGAGTCTTTTAGGAAGGAAAGATGGTCACAGCACAGGCTGCTTCAGGGGAGGGTCAGCAGGACCTGATGCCTGAAGGGGCACCAGGTGAAGATCAGTCACCTATGAGGCTTTGTTTCTAAAGGCTTCCCCACTGACCACCACAAGGAAAGTTGCCTGTCTGGGCAGGGAGGGAAATGAGAAGGTAGTTTTGAATGTGTCCTGATGGGAGATGTTATTCTGTAAATATGTTTCTCATACTGGTTAATGAATAAAGCACTTTGGCCAATGAGAAAGCAAGATAGGCGGGGCTAGGAGACAAGGAGGAAAGAGGAAGTAGTTAGGAGGAGTCAGCATGTTGACCCTGGAGAGACCAGATGCAGGCCGCTGCTCTCCTGTAAGATGAGCCACGTGGAAATACTTAGATAAGTAGAAATGGGTTAATAATTAAGACAGAGCTAGCCCATAAACAATAACAGTAACTAGCCAACAGGATTGTATCAAATACAGAGTCTCTGAGTGCTATTGGGGCTCACGTGGCAGCGGGACCGGGCAGCCAGCAGGGAGGAACAAAGACTGGGACCAGGCTGGCAGGGGAAAAATGTGCTCATAACAGTGTCCTACAGAATTAAATCCATTGCCTTAGTTTCTTCTACTGTTGTTTTGTGAAAGTACCCTGACCAAAGCAACTTAGAGGGAAAGGATTCCTTCTGCCTATCCTAGTGAAGGAGTCACGGGGCAGGGCTTGAAGAAGCATGTCACACAGAATCTGCAATCACGAACGGATAGGATAGTCATGAGCACGTGCTACTGCTTAGCTCCTCTCTCTATTTTATATCCTCCAGGATCGCCTGTCTAGAGAAGGGTTTTTCTCTTATCAATTATCTTCATGAAGAAAGTCCCTTACAGGCATGCCCAGATGCCCACCTGCTAGATGATTCTAGGTTCTGGCCAAGTTGACAGTTAATACATTACCGTCTCAAGACTGATGCGTGGAGCGTATAAAGAGCAGACATCACAGAAGCAGTTGTTTTTCCTCCATTGACAAAGAGGAAATACTTTCAGGCTTTCTGCCACACCTTCAAGAATGGTTTTATTTACTTTTAAAGCAACTTCTTTATTTTTAAAGAACTGAGTTTTTAGCACGTTTTCATCTTATGTTATTGAAGAGAAAGGCCAGAGGGGGTTAGGGAGATACTGGCCAACCACATGGTCCTTTGTGTATGTGTCTCCTTTCACATCTCAGTACACAGATCATTCTTTTACTCCATGCCTAGAAATGACAGTAGACACTCAGCGGTTTTGGGAAAAATAAGCTTTGCATTCTTTTGGACCACAGCAGCCACCATAGTTGCTTTTTTCTTCTAATGTGCATACTCTTATCCCCCCCTCCACCTTCCCCTCCCCCAGTTCTTAGCTTTATAGCCTCTTTCTTTCCTTTCTTAAATATATGGAAACATTCCAATATCAAAACAGATATTCCCATTTCTCCATAACTTTTCTGTTCTATTTTCTTCATCACACAATTCCCACAATCAACGTTTCTGTTGCATGCATCACTCCTTTACTGTGGAGAAATCAACTAGTGTTGAGGTTAGAGAGGTTTGACATTAGAGCCCTGGGTTTAATCACAAGGTTGCCCTTTAGTCTGAGGTTTAATCTCTTTGATCCCTGCTTCAATGTGAATTGGACAATTGATGTTCTCCATAGGCCTATGTATCAAAGGCTGGATTCCCAGGGATGATACTGTGCAGTGACATGCCGGGTAGCAGAAGTCAAGTCACCAGGGGAGTGTACTTTAGGACACTGTAGCAAGTCACCCTCTTCTTCCTCTTTTGCTTCTTAGTCCGAAAGGGGCCATATTGCTGTGTCACATGTTCCCCTTTCCTACCAAATGGCACTCTCACTTAAAAATAATGGATCTGCCAATCAGACTGGAACCTCCAAACTGTGAGTCAAAGTAAACCTTTTCTCTCTACATTATACTTCAGGCATCTTGCTATGTGGGTGAAAGGCTGTTGAGCATAGTCCCACCTCCTTTATCTACACATGAAGATTCTAAGGCTGGCTTTTAGGGCATGTATGAAGGACAGATGAGTATGAGTCACCTCCAGCACAGTGCTCATCTTCACACTGTGGACTCAAATGCAGTCTGACCTTCTTTTCTGCAGATTCTTGCAAAGGATCAAGTGACTCTACTGACCATGATACTAATCACAATCTGTCTCCATGGAGATAACCCTGAATGATTGACAAGGCTATACACAAGGCAACAGAATTAGTCTTTTACTTGATTTTTTAAATGTGCCAAATATCATAACTGGTAACTTAGTAATTATAATCAATAGTTCTTTTGAACCTCACAAGAAATGTATGCTAAATCTTCAAAATGAGAGTTATAGTTCCTGCTTGGCAGAACAATTTTCCTTTAAAGCACAGGCTATCTGCCATCTAGCTATCGCTTACAGAAAGCTCTCTAGAATAAATATCTAAAACCCTAACTGCTTGTCCAAGAGGATGCACTATCTGTTCCCTCCTCTTAAAGGTCCTGGCTGGCCCGAAGGCACATGAGTCTCACGAGAGTAGCTGACTTGCCCTGGTTCCTGAGGAGAGATCTTGCTCAAGGTCAGCAGAGAGGGCCCATGGGGAGCCCTGCCTGACCATGGTGGGGAACCTGAGCTCTGAGTCATTCTCTTGGCAAAGAGCTGCTCTGGGAAGAGAAAAGCCAGAGGTGCTGGTGTGAAAGGAAGCTGAGTCACTGCCGGGAACACAGGGCTCTTTATGGAGGAAACTTTGAATCCAGAGAAGAAAGGGGGTTTGCAGAAAGTTAGCGTGCCTTTTCAGTCAGGATCACTTAACACCAAAAAGTGTGCAAAGGCTATGCTCACTCCCAGTGATTTCTTAAGCATCCGGTAGGCAAAGTAGAAAAGAATAGTGTCTACCCCACACAAGTTCTTAAAAAGTTAACTTTTCAAGGAGAAATTGACTTTATCAGTCACTTAAATTTGATTAAGATAGCAAGAAACTAAAAACAAAGGGACCTTTAAAGCCTGCTTCCTGAAACTGCAGCCTCATGAGGGCCTCTCAGTAACTGGTGCCCTCAACTCTTTAAAAATTGACTGAGGTCACATGCTCAGGGGTTCTCATGTCCTAGGAAAATTAAACTTAGGAAAACGAAGAAAAAGCCTATAAGATCATTTTATATCCTATTACTTGATGACTTCACCTCTATTTCTAGTTTCTATGAACAGGGAGTCATTTCAAATACCCAGTGCACACTCTAAAACAATGTCATCCTAAATGCACTGCTGAGACAGTGGAAAATGCTAGTGATGTGACTATATATGTACTCGTCAAGCCGCTAACCCAGACATAATGCTTGCACTTAGGTAAGAACAAAGGTCAATGAGGCTGAGATACAGTAAGAAGTCAGTAGGTCTGCGTGCCATTTATGAGAAAATTGCAAACGGTTATAAACACAAGTCTAAGTAATTTTTCCACGCTGACCTGACCCAATCAGAATTAACCAGAGGTAGGCTAAGAGCTGGTGCCTATAGCCCAGCTGATATGTGGCATCTTTCTATCCACACACGCACACAATCTGGCTCAGTAGCTCTGATAAAATGCCACACAATTACTTGGTCTGGGAAGAGAACTGACTGCTATCCTTAGACAGCAAGAAGGGCCAGGGCTGCAGTTTGGTTGACCTGCACTGTCTATCTGGTGCTCTCTCTCTTGGTCTCTGGGCTGGAATTCAGGCTCTGTTCTCACGATGAGCATCAACAAAGTTGCCGACATCAGCTCCCAGGATCCACCTCATCATCTCCTGCCTGATCTCAGACAGTCTGCTTCTCATTCACGAGCAAAATGTTCACTTTTTATACTGTCTCCAAATCCAGGCACATGACAGGGATCTTTTGAATACCTGCGAGGTGAGCGATAGGTACTACTGTACATATCAATTGTAATTCTTAGCACATGTGCAGATAAGATATGTGAAATGGTGGTGGTGGGGCTTATCTGTTTATTTAGGGACTGAGAGCAAAATACTTGAAACCCCAGGCTGTTTGTCTTAACAGAATAATGACACAAGTCTAAGAGACAATCAATAGTTGCTGCTTAGAATGGATTAAAGCACAGCTGTCACTTACCGAAAAGACAGTGTGTATTTTATAGAATTCAGGCAGAAGCCAAGGAAAGCCTTCCTTGCTTAAAGTGCTCTCCGCAGCAGGAAATATCTGAAAACACAGAAAGAGAAGGCTACTGGTGTTTTTTATTTGGAAAAATAGGGAGATGATTAAGTATATTTAGCATCATAAAATAGTGATTCCATTCAAAATTACCCAGTATAGTCTTAAATACTAGATAGCAAATATGGAAGTAACACAAACGTATTCATTTTGTGTATTTTATTTATAAGGCACCTCTATCCTTCAATCCCTGCTTTTATTTTGCTTTTAGGAGAGAATTTAACCACAATAACAATTTCAAGCCACAAGAACCATGTAAAGTGAGGTGAGAGAAATCACATAAACCCAACCTCAGGGCTGGCTGGCTCTCCCCATCCACAGAGCAGGAGACCCAGGCCCACTCCAGGAAAGCCTGGGTAAGAATTGATCAGCAGGCTGGAGCACAGATCCTGGTTGCCACAGGACTTCCATGTTACAAGTAATTCGTTTATTTTCTCATTCACTTACTAACTCATTCATCAGTCACCTACTGAACATTTTCCAGAAGCCAAGGACTATTCCAGGCTCTGGGGGTTTAAGGCCAAAATCGGATTTCTTGGAATTTACCACCTACAGAGGAGTGGTTAGGGAAAAAAAACAAAACAAAACAAAAAATAGATACTATCTCAGAACATCCTTCTGAGATGTGTCCACTAATCAAAGCCCTATGGGAAGATGCTGGAAGGCCTGGGGAAGCAGGTTCTAGGCAGAGGGAAAAGTCAAGGAGAAGTCCAACTGTGCAAGAAATCCAAAGGGCCACAGGGGAGGGGACATGAGGCAGGTGCACAGGAGTGACGGGTGTGTATGTGGCACAGACAAGAAGCTGATGAAAGGCAGAACCTTGGAGAACATTTACTTAGAAGGTAGTCTGGGAAGGAGCAACCAGACACACCAGGCCTAAGATGACAGTGGCTTCGGTGGCCATCATGCCAGAGTGCAGCTGGCTGCCCAGGCCAGTGGCGATGAGGAGCAGTCTTGTAGACTCAGCCTGCTGGGCACTATGAGAGCAGGAAGCAGAAGCTGCTACTTCCAAGGTTCCAAAGAAAGCAGAAATGCTGGTTGGGGGAGGAGCTACGGGGGGCACTAGAGGTTCCTGGACTGGAGCCCACAGGGAAGTAAGCACGATACCCTTTCCATGTAGAGCTTTTACTCATAGTAAGGTGTAGCAAAAATCCTTGGCCTTTACAGTGACCCCCCCTTACCAATTCATCAAGACTTCAAGGACATCTAAATTTAAAGTACATGGCATTTTCAGAAATTATTTTCTATGTGCGCCAGAAAAGCAGATGCCTCAGTCATGGCAAGGTGCAATGAGTGTTACAGTTCATGGCCCGGTTTTACAAGCTTGTCCTTACTGAGTATCTAGAAAATAAATGACAAATTAACTACTGGCACCCAAAAGAGTATTTTGTGGCAATGTGAATACATCCAAAATTAATCACTGATTTACTCAGACTACAAGAGTCATACAAGCGTTTGTGACTCTTCCTAGGTAAATTTCAAATTAGTGGATACATTCTTAAAAATTTCAAGTCGACTGTGATGCAGACATATTAACAATAGCATTTTTTTTTCCAGGCAGCAAGCACATATGGGTTCTAAGACAGCTGAGGCAGAGAGTAAATGATAGTTTACATTTCTCATGTATTCTAAAATAAGACACGATGATACTTCAAAACACACACAGACCCGAGGCTACACGCATGCCCTGCTGGCATGATTAGCATATGTGCTGTGAAACTAGGAAGCCTGGGGCAGGGGCATGGCTCCTGGCTGCAAGCCCCTTTTGCCTTCTTCCTAGGGACCACGCCCTCGCACCGGCATCAGCAAATGAGGCACAGGCGTGCTCCCAAGCTTCCACTAGTATTTACTGAGGGTCGAGGGTCTGTTCCTGAGAAAACACTTCTTGCAGGAAGGACTAAGCTTTTCATCTTTTTCTTAAAAAGCAGTTAACAGAGCCCATAGCTCATGGTTAAAAACCTGCAGAGTAAAATAATGAAAGGGGAATAAATCTATTAAAAATCTTTTTTCAGATCCAGGGAACTTCAAATGTGTCAACCCTGAAATAGTCATCAACTGCATATGATATCTCTCCCCATCTTTTGGAATCCCAGGTGGGGCCAGTCACAAGCTACCGACTGTCCTGCCCTGGAAGTCCTATGTCCAGCAGCCTTCATTTCCCCTTGCTCTATTTTTGACAATTATTTTTTCAGAACCTGTTGAGCCCAGCTGTTTTGAGGCATATCTTATTCTATGCCTTTTACATTCAAACTGGTTCCTATATGTGTCACTGTAAGCTTCCAAAAGGAGACAAAGTATCAAATACTGAAAATGTTTTATCTATTTTTGGTTTTGAGATAGTAGGAATTGGACCCAGGGCCTCCTGCATAATAGCCAAACAAACACTCTACCAACTGAGCTATGTCCTCATATGTCCCCAACCCTCTGAAAATGCTTACTCGTGTGTGTGTGTGTGTGTGTGTGTGTGTGTGTGTGTGTGTGTGTGTGTGTGTGTGTGTTTCCCAGACAGGGTTTGTAGACCAGGCCGGCCTCAACCTCACTGAGATCCATCTGCCTCTGCCTCTCAAATGCTGCGATTAAAGGTGTGTGCCACCACTGCCTGACTGCTTTAATTTTTAAAATATTATATTTCATATTCACACTGATTAAACTTATTTTTGATTTGTTAGATTATTACTTTCCTTTCAGTGAGCTACAGAATTAGAAGAAGAATGAAAAAATTTTAATGTGTCAAGAAAGTCCATTTTTCTTTTCTTAGGGGTCGATTCCAATGAAGTAAGAACAAAAAAAGTTAAATGATAAAGTTGAAGATAAAAGTGCATATTGGGTTACTTTGCAAAAACATGAAGTTCTTTTAGTTCTGCTATTAATTTAGCCTTTTAGATATGTTAAATGGCATCATTGACCATTAATAGGAGACAGGGATATCCCTGCAAGGCATGAAGCACACATTCATACTTAAGGGTGTAAGAAGTTCCTTAAGACACAGTGATTCCTAAGAGCCAGCCTCAGCTCCCGAGAACAGGCACTACTTTCTAGCTTTTTCGGTAACATACAGCAATTGAGTGCAGCTCTCAGAAGGCATCCTGTGCAATTTTCCAGGTGGAGAAAGCTTTGGCAGTAAATAAAGAAAAGGCAACAGCAATCTATTTTTAAGGCCGTCTCCTTACAAAGGTCTGGAGTATTCCAGGAGATTAAGAGCTTGGAAGCAAGGGGGATATAGCTCAGGGCTAGCCCACATGATCCCAACCCTGCAAATAAATAAGAGTTGAGCATACACAAAGATATATAAATGAGAATATTATAGGACTGCATCAATGCTTCCCTTCCCAGATGAGTGCGCCAAGCCTAAGTTTTAAAAGGCAGCAAGGTTCTGTCTATGTCTGCAATAGGGGATTGTCAAGCCAAGAATGATGAGACAGAAGGGGTATCTGGACTTCTGAAGAAAAACCAAACCCTCCTGCCTAAAGCTGCCCTCTCTGAAATAGCCCAGAGTGCACCATGGTGGGCACTGTCCACATGAGATTCATTGGGTTTGCACCAGGGGTGTCATGAAAGAATGGCTGTGTGTTTCTTTCACCACGCAGAGTGTCTCAAGGCTGAAAACATTCCCCCCACTGCTTCAAGGCACAGACACACAGGATAGCATTGCTTAAAGGCCATCCAACTTCATCATCCCAGTACCATCCACCCAACTTCACAATACTCCTACTTCCCTCCTCACGGCTAACCTAAATGCTGACACTGGGTAATTCATTCTCTCTCAAACAGAGCTGGGAGTGAGGGAACCCTACGTGCTCCACTGCCGATGACTACAGACTGACCCACTTGAAGCAGGGCACGGATCTGAGTGAGGGCATTTATTTGCACAGAGTATGAAAATTGCAACCTCGGCTTTTCGGGAGCAAGAAACAATCCCTGACAGTTGTCAGAACCTGCCCCACTGTCTGCCCATAGCAGACGCATGGTGGCAGCTGGCCAGCCCTGTGACTGGTGACTCAAGACAAGTTTCTGTAGAGTCTGCCGTCTGACATGGAAGGACATTAGCTTTCAAGTTTAAAGACTCAAACGGAAGCAGGGGCTCTGGACCTATCACAGGGCGGGCTGCTTTGGAGGATTTTTGGAGCCTTGGTCTTGCTAACTCTTTTGTCCTTCATAGCAGGTTACCTCCATTACAGAATTTAAGATTCTTTCCTGCCTTGTCTGGATAATAAACCACGAAATTCTAAGTAGAGGCAAAATGTTGGTCAGCAACCAGAGTAGTAAGAACCCATCTCCCTGCTGTGACATTTTCAAGTGCAAGAGTGGTGTCTTTTAAACAAAGCCGCCGAGTCACTACTTGCTCAGGCGTGGCTGATAAACACCTATATGTGCCTATCTCTCAGAATGTGATCTGCTAACCCGCTCTGCACTAAAGAAGCTTCATTCAAACTACAAAAGGTAAGACAAAGAAAGCCATTCAAAATGAAGGCTGCACACATCTCTGAAGAAACAATAGCACAGTACTTCTCCAGCTAAAAGCCAGACAACAAATCAGGAGCCTACTGCCTTCTGCTAATTTAAGTATGATCGGCTAAATTCTCCTTAATTTTGAATTATTCAGGAGTCAGGACTCAAAGTGAAGGCAGCAGTCCAGACATGCACCAACAAAGACACCTGGCTAGAAGCAACAGCGGCTTCCCAAACAGAAGAGAACCAATAAGATCACTCCCAAGCACATGCACCCTTGCTTTGAGGTTAAAACAATGCTGCTTCCAGCATAGAGGGGCTGTTTACCAGGCAAGCAGTCTGCAAAACTGTGTGTTAGGACCGAACACAGGGGTACACACAGCGTCAACAAAGCAAGAGCAAATGAGACAGATGACACTAGGAGCACGCTTCATTTCATGCATGACTGTGTTTCTCGTAAGAGAGAAAGACTCAAGTAATTACCGTGAACTGAGACTCCTTCACTGACCTCCCCCTGCAGCTAGCTGCAAGGTCCTTATCCACCGAGTCTTTGTAACAAAGAACACCTGCTCTGCCGGTCGTATTCCTTCTTTAATATAACCAACCAAGCCCCTTGCCTATGTTCTGCGCGAACACAGCACAGTGCCTCTGTATGTACATCTCTAATGCAGCATAAAGATTACTGTGGAAACCTATCGAACGGGTGAGCAGCAATGCCAGCCAATGAGGATGAGGCACATGCAGAGTCCAGCACATGCTCTCTGAGGCACAGGCTGTCACCAGCAGCACTGAGCAGGCTGCTAATCTAATTATAGCTAGTTTGCTAAGCACAGGAGCTACTGGGGCAAGGCACAGGAACAAATTAAATTTTAACAAATTAAACCCCACAGACACAATTATCTTGATTTTCTGTCATTTTAAGGATTAATGTATCACCTCCTAAACCATAAGTGATTTTTAAAGTGTATTCTTATTTCCCCCTAATCTCGAGAAACAAAGTGTTTGGATCAAAGCATAGTGCTACCTGCGGACTTATACTTAGACCTCAGCACTGAAGGAGGCACAGACATGTCAGTGAGAGAGCTAGAAATACCACATCTCTCTTTATTTACTGTGATTAGTAATTTGCCATTAATTGTCAAAAGTGTTGATCAATTTCTCGTCAATATATTTAAAATGCCAAGCAAATTTCCATCCATGGTAGAAAAATGTCAATCACAGTGTCAAAGGTCATCATCTTGACTATAATGATTAATAATTCACAGTTCAAAGATAAAACGTGATCTTAAGTGACTATAAAAGAAACAAACTAGATGAATTTGCCTATCACACAATTTCCTTGGAGCCAAGTCCTGTGAGAGGCAGCCTGGTACAGGGCAGAAAGCATGCCCTGTAACACAACAGCAGGTGCCCTGGGCTTAAGTTCTAGACCTTCCATTTGCAAGCTTTATGATATCTGGCAAGTATGTAGGTGTCTCTGTGTCTGATACATAATACAAAAGATTATTACCAGTGAGCTCTAAGCACTTAGCGCATGAGGTCAAAATCCTTTTATGGATCTTTTTCGTCTGCCT
The DNA here is from genome assembly GCA_030556225.1 of Cricetiscus sungorus. Classification (NCBI taxonomy): domain Eukaryota; kingdom Metazoa; phylum Chordata; class Mammalia; order Rodentia; family Cricetidae; genus Cricetiscus; species Cricetiscus sungorus. The sequence continues at coordinate 14,688,368 of JANBXA010000114.1, forward strand.
TCATTCTCTTCCCTTTCCTTCCCTCCCCTCCCAGCCCTTCCCCTCCCTTTCCTTCCCTTCCTCTCTCTCCCCTCCCCTCCTTTTTCTTCCCTTCCCTGTATCAACCCTTAAACTCTTTACCATCGTCTAGCAATAAACAGCGATGATGCTAAGGCAGGCCTGACTGACCACACCGAGCTCTCACAGGCACTCACTGGAATTAGAAATCATTCTACTACTCCTGTGTGGATATGGAACATTCTTGGTTGTGTATCAATGGAACTAAAAAGGTAATTTTTAGGAAATTATATACATAATTGGATTTTAGTAATGATTTACAGTACAGACTATAAGATACACATTGCAGAAGTATTTGGGTTTGTAATGAGAAATTGATTTTCAGATGACAAATTTAATGAAGAGAGAACTCAGCTAGCAAATGCAATGCCAGCCCTGAGACCCACCCACCTGTGCATCCCCTTAGCATGGGCTTCCTTCTTCCCAGCAGCTTCCTGACAGCTAAGCTGATGGGAGATGTCATTCTGTAAATATGTTTCTCATACTGGTTAATCAATAGGAAAGCAAGACAGGCAGGGCCGGGAGACTAAGAGGAGGAAAGAGGAAGTACATGGAGAACCCCTGGCGAGGTAGCAGACCAGCCACTCTGGCCGGTAAGATGAGCCACGTGGAAATACTTAGAATAGTAGAAATGGGTTAATCATTAAGACAGAGCTAGCCGATAAACAATGATAGTAACTGGCCAACAGCATTGTATCAAATACAGAGTCTCTGCATGTTATTGGGGCCTGGCTTGGCAGCGGGACCAGATGGGTGGTGGGGAAAAACCTGCTTGTAACACTAAGCAGGTCTGCTCACCTTTAATTACTGGACAACAGTATGTTCTACAAAGTCACGTTCCACTCCAAGGATGCAGTGACAATCTCTTACTGCCATACATTTCATTCTTTTGATCTTTATCGAAAAATGTTACAAAAAATCCGTCTTAGTACACGCATTGCAATCTGCTCAGATATTCCTGGGAAATTGTCAAGAGCAATAGTAAACACATACCGACCAAGAACACATGATTCTTCGGAAAAAACAAACCTGTGCAGGGAATAGCTTGACCCATGCACCACCGGGGAAAGCACAGAAACCCAGGCTCCCTACACTCACTCCTGAGACTCAGCCAGGAATGCTGACATCCACAAACCACAGGATGGAGAGAAGTGCCAAAGAAAGTGGCTGCTGTGTGTGCTATAGGGAGGCGTCACCATGGGAAATGGGCAGAGCCTATTGCAGCCATCACTGGCCAACTCTAGAAGGAGCCGGGTTGGTCCCTAGACTCAAGCACAACTCCTCACAGGCAGTGGCGAATAGACTAGTAGCACTTATAAGCATCTCTATCTAGGAAATATCTAACAGCTTCTGCCTTCCTCTTCAGTTCACAGACTGCCCACTCAAAACAGGCACTGAAGAGCCGTTTGGTTAATTTGTTTCCTGCTTATTTTGTTGAAGCCTTTAAACAGTCCCAAGAAAAGGAAACAATGGTTCTTTCTTGTATCTTAACCTCCAACACATTCAAAATGCATGTTTGTGTGAATCAGACCAACAATTCATCACCATTCTTTTATATGGCCACTCTATGAGGGAAGCTGGGGTAATCTATAATCTACGGATTCTCTCTCTCTCTCTCTCTCTCTCTCTCTCTCTCTCTCTCTCTCTCTCTCTCTCTCTCTCTCTCTCTCTCTCTCTCTCTCTCTCTCTCTCTCACACACACACACACACCCCGGGATGGGAGGGATAAGCACTTGTCTTTGAATTTTAGTCAACTCATGCTCCATCCTAAAATTCATTCCTTGGGATTATTTCCAAGCACCAACACTACAGGATTCTGCTTCTAACTGAATTTCCACCTCAAAGGATAAGAGAGATAGTCATTGAGTGATGAATGAATGAATGAATAAATGAATGAATGAATGAATGAATGAATGAGCACTAGGACCCAGTAAGCTGCAGTGTGGTACAGGAGCCTGAAGGAAACTGAGCAGGTGAAGAGGCCAGCCAGTACTGGGGACCACATCTCTGCTGCCATGGGGGATGACAAGTTGAGGAGCCCTGAAGAGGGTGGGAAGCTACAGAGGCTGCAGGATGCAGCAGAAAGAGAACCATGAACAAACGGAGAAGAGTGAGTGGCTGAAGGCCTCAGGAAGTATGGACAATAGGTGCATTCATTCTTGTAGCTCTTCTCTGCCCAAGATTCTCGTGATCCTTGTCCCGTCTTTTGTTGTTTGTTTCATTTACTTGATACAGTCAACTGAACCACAATTGAAAAAAGAAAATGCATCTGTAAGACTGGCCTGTAGGGAAGTTTGTGGAGTATTTTCTTAGTGTTTTACTGCAGGGGGCCCAGCCTATTGTAGATGGTGCCGCTCCTGGGCAGGTGGTGGCCAAGCACGGCGAGGAAGACATGGAGAATAAATAAGCCAGTAAGCAGTGCTCTCCACAGCTCCTTCTTCCATTCCTGCTTACCTACCCTGCCTTGGCTGCCCTCGATGGACTGTGGCCCAAGATAAGAAAGTAAGTAAGGTGAAATAACCCTTTCCTCCCCAAGTTGCTTTGGTCATGGTGTTTTAGCACAGCAATAGAAACCCTGACTATGGCAATCTTCTAGCACAAATCACGGTGCTGCCCATGTGGCAGACAGTGGGAGACGGCGTGACCCACACTGTTGCCTTGGTGAGGGGCAGCAGCCAGAATGGAGTCCCAGGCTCATCGAGTTAGTTGCACAGCTTTCCGCAAGTTCTGTTTTGGTTCTACAAACTTGGAGAATGAGGATTGGAAAGCAAGTGGCTTGTGTTTTGAGACTTTGCAGACAATTCTGTTAGTTTTCAATCCTTGGGGGGAAAAATGTTAAGACTTTACACTCTAAGAACTCTTCGGTTAAAACCCAGGGTTCTCGGTACATGTTGGTTTGGAGAGCTCTTGTTTTCCCCAGCTAGGAAACTTCCCCAAATGATGCCTGATGAGTACTTTTCTTATCACTTCCATCACAGAAAGGAGAACATGGGCTCACGGTCCTTATGGACTGCTCTGACTCCCATCCTATCTGTTCTCGCACGGCCCCTAAATAATACATTTGTTCCTTAGGAGAGAGGTTTGAGGTACTAGGGATTTACTCTATGGCCTTTTTCAGTATGCTGGGCAACTGCTCCACCCCAGGCACAATAATCAGACAGTACTAGATAATCTATCACAGAATCCTAATAATTATTTGTAATAATCTAGAAATAACAAGGCATTATAATTATTTAAAAATTAGTATTTACTACATGCCATAAAAGGTTGTGGGTGTCATGCATTGTTACTCTGTCCTTAAGGCACAGAATGCTTTGAATGTTTGCAGCATCTTCACTAACCTCTGTGTGCTAAAAAGGATATAGGACTGGGCCCTTACTATAATGCCTTTGAGAAATTCCTAGATGGGCAAATGGTTGCGCCTTATGTGCACACTGTAATCCTAGCACTTTGGAGGCAGAGGCAAGACACTTCAAGTTTGAGGCTATCATGGACAACAAAGAGAGGTCAAGGTCAATCTCAGCTACAGAGCAAAATTGTGTCTCAAAAAGGAACCAATTAAACAAACAAACAAACAAAACACAAATTCTATGTGGGTTTGTAGTGTAAGACCCATGTGTCTCAGAACCATGAAGGCTCTTCTGATGTTAGCCCTGTGCAGCAATAGCACAAAGCCGTTTTTAATGCATCTCTGAATGTCTTATTCACCACTTAGGCATAAGTAACACACACTGCTGCTTTAAGATGATACTTCATGGGAGCTTTAGGGGCCTGCATACCCACATATTCATATAGGGCATTTGAAAGACTAGACTTCAATCAAAACAAGTCTATAACGACAGAACATCATCTGTTATTCATATGAGAACTTCCCAAAAGCTGTAGGGAAGGGAAAAGCCAACAGATCACCATCTGCAAAGGGCCATATGAAGAATTTCAGAGTTACATGCTAAGTGCTGTAGGAGACATTGTTCTGCTTGCTACAATAGTATCATTGTATATCTTCCCAGCTTCCCAGCTTCTTTTCTAGTTAATAACTTCCCAGGTTGCTTAACTTCTGATGGATGACAAAATTAAAACAACCATGGCAATTGATACAATATTGCTCGAAAAATAATCTGTCTAGAAGTATATACTATAAATATCTTTCCTCCAGGCTCTCGGCAGAAATGTTATGCTCTAAAGAATTTGATGGGTCTTGGAGTTCCAAAGCACATGCTGTTTCGAGTTAAACCCCGGTCCTGCCATGGGCACAGATGTGCACCGATTCACTGGAGCCTGTAGTGGGAATTTGCTTCTATCAGTAGTCTTAGGGTGGGGCTTTGTTGTGGGGACATGACCCCTTTGATTGGGGAATGTTCTTCTGTATATATGTTTCTCTTATTGTTTGATGAACAAAATACTGATTGGCCAATAGCCAGGCAGGAAGTATAGGCAGAACTACCAGACAAGGAGAATGTTGGATAGAGAGGAAGGAAAGAGAGATGGTGAAGAGATGCCATGTAGAGATGGGAAGATAGGACAAAACAGGCATTCTCTGGAAAGATAAGGCCATGTAGAAATGTATAAATTAGTACTTATGCGTTAATAATTAAGAGAGAGCTAGCCAGTAAGAAGTCCAGCCATCAGTCAAACAGCTTTATAATTAATATAGCATCTGTGTGTTTATTTGTGGTTGAAGGGCAGCAGGATCTGGTGGGACAGAAACATCCATCTTCATCCCTTATAAGGAAGAGAAAGGGTGAACACTCACACACTGATGGTGAAGCACCACCATGGTCTTCTGCCCTTGGAGGCCCACCCATGATGCTACGATGCAGGATGATGGTTAGTTCTCAGCCCGAGAGAGAGAGAGAGAGAGAGAGAGAGGGAGGGAGGGAGGGAGGGAGGGAGGGAGGGAGGGAGGGAGAGGGAGAGAGAGAGAGGGAGGGAGGGAGGGAGGGAGGGAGGGAGGGAGGGAGGGAGGGCGAGCGAGCGAGAGAGAGAGAGAGGGAGGGAGGGAGGGAGAGCGAGCGAGCGAGAGAGAGAGAGAGAGGGAGGGAGGGAGGGAGGGAGGGAGGGAGGGAGGGAGGAGAGAGAGAGAGAGAGGGAGGGAGGGAGGGAGGGAGGGAGGGAGGGAGGGAGGGAGGGAGGGAGGGAGAGCGAGCGAGAGGGAGGGAGGGAGGGAGGGAGGGAGGGAGGGAGGGAGGGAGGGAGGGAGGGAGAGAGAAAGAGAGACCATCTTCCTCATAAGGGATTATGTCCTGCCCACTGAAGCTACACTCTAAGACTCTGAAACAATTGGTGGAAATGAATTCCCACTATGGGAGGCTGGGACTCACCAGCAGCTATACCACTGAAGACAACTCTCCCTCCCACAGCAGCTCTCAGGCTGCTAACATCTAGGGCAGGGACCAGGGACACACAACTACTTCTTCCACCCATGACTGAACACTAAAGCCTCCAGTTGTGTGTAGGCTGTGTAGGCAACGGCAGGTGCTGAGTTCATGAGTGCAGTGGCTACACATTTCACGACCCTCCCACCCACTTACATTCTCCCCACCCCCTCTTCCACTAAGACACTATTATCAGCATTCTAATATGTACATGTATCTCTTTGACTGTCCCAGGTAGGGTTTTCATTACTGTGAAGAGATACCATGACCATGCAACTCTTATAAAGAATCATTTAATTGGAGGGGGGATTGCTTTACAGTTTCAGAGGTTCAGTCCATTATCATCATGACGGAGAGCATGATGGCCTGCAGGCAGATGTGGTGCTGGAACTCAGAGGGCTACATCTTGACTCAGAGGCAACAGGAAGTTGACTGACTGTCACACTGAATAAAGCTTGAAAACAGAGACCTCAAAGCCGGACCCCACAATGACACTTCCAACATGGCCATACCTGCTAATAGTGCCACTTCCTTTGGGGGCCATTTCCTTTCAAACTGCCACAATCAACGTATACATAAAGTTCTAGCAAAAATGCAGCTCTCGTGTTTATGTAGCATAAATGATGGATGTGTCTGAATTGTTTCCTTTTGCACTACGTTACTAACAACATTAAGCATAAATGATTTATAAAATGGTATCCTCCCATTTAGAATCAATAAAGCAATAAAACTAAAGAAGGCAGCTTTGAGAATGACTGAACACAGGCCCTTCTGCATGATAAGTCTGAGCTCTAGAACTCCACTGTGCCACTGTCCCCCTAGGTGGCCAGTTCTGTTTAGCAGCCCCTGTGCCACCTCAGACTGGTGATGAGACTTGCCATCTCATGCCTTGTTGGTCTGATCTGGCCCACCACCAGTCTACAAGTAGTAGAGAGTGGCTCTTCTAAACAATTTGCAAAGGTGGCTTTAGGAATAGGACTTGATGAGCTAACCATTCCCAGCTATCAGTCCAACAACTAGGCTGGGAACCAGAGGCTCAGCTTACAGCTGTCAACTAATCTGTTGGTATTATAGGCACCAAGTCAATGGCCTGCTGGCACTGGTACTGTCCTCAGTGCTACATATGCCTCACCTCTTTCATCCCTTAGCTTTCTACATACCCTCTTCCTTTACCTAAAGAAATCTGTACCCACCGGGATCATAGAGCCTACATGAAACAACTGAAGAATCCAACAAGTCTAAGTGACAGGGAAATGGAAAAGAATTTATTTGCATATAAAGTTAGAGACATTAGCATGAGTCAAGGCGGACAGGAACCTTGGTGATCCTCCAGGGCTTTATGGTTTAATACCACTGGCCTAGAAATTGAATGTAGAATGATGGAAAGAAAGCCAATGGCATTGCGGTGTCAGCTTATACTGACAACATTTTCTGCTTCCACAGTTTTGAAGGCTGTGTGAGTCATAGCTCAGTAACATTAGCAGATAATAGTTCTCTATGTCTCAAATATCATAAAGCTATTTCATTTATGCATGCTCTATGGTTAATTTCACTGCTCCTATGAATCTTTTGCTTTAAGTTCTACAAAAGAAATGAGAAAATGGGGCTTCCTTAAGAGAAATTTGCTTTTAATCAAAGCGAGCTATATTCCATTCCAATTATGTAGCCATCTTATCATTGCAGCTGCTGCGAGGAAATACTATGACCAAGAAGAACTATGGGAGGAAAGGGTTTATTTCTCTCACAGTTCCCTATAATAACTCATCACCGAAAGCCATGAGGACAGGGACTCACACAGGACAGGAACCTTGAGATAGGAGCTGATGTGGAGACGAGTGAGGGGTGCAGTTTACTGGCTTTCTCATCATGGCTTGCTCAGTCTGCTTTCTTAAAGAACCCAGGAATGGCACCACCCACCATGGGCTGGGCCCTCCCATATCAGTCACCAATTAAGAAAATCTCCTATAGGCTTACCTACAGTTTGACCGTATGAAGGCATTTTCTCAACAGAGGCTCCCTCCTCTCAGATGCCTTTAGTTTGTGTCAAGTTAACATATAAATAGACAGGCTGGGCAGTGGTGGTACACACTTTTAATCCCAGCACTTGGGAGGCAGAGGCAGGCAGATCCCTATGAGTTCAAGACCAGCCTGGTCTACAAGAGCTAGTTCCAGGACTGTCTTCAAAGCTACACAAGGAAACCCTGCCTTGAAAAGCCAGCCCCCCCCCAAAACAACAAATAAACAAAAACTAGCAGGTACAATGGCTAACTATATAATTACCTATAAAGCCAAAACTTTTTTTTCTACTGAAAATTACCACCCACAATTTCATTTCAGAATGTTATGTTTTTCATGAACCATATCTGAGTCCTCTATGTCTCCTGTTTATACAAAATAATATAGGTACATGTCCTGTTCCAAGTTCTATTGTAGCAAGGAAATAATTGCATTGGTTATATAATCCTGTTATAAAGCGGCAGCAATAATTACAGTGCCTTTTTCATTTCAGGGGTGTAAGTCTTCTAGAGCATTCATCACTCAGGAATGTGAACAAGGAAAGTATTGTGTCCTTCAAGAACGATGAAGTTATATAGAAAGAAGTAATCTTTTGAAAGTATGAACCAGAGAACAGTTTCTAAATAAAGACGAAAAGCTGCGTCATGTCTTCAAGGATCTCTTTTAGGTTAACAATATATACATTATGAACATAAAAAAGGGCAATTCCTTCAAACATTGTTGGGGCAATCTGTGTGTGTCTGGTGATATCTTAACATTGTCCTTTGAGCTGTGGGTTGTCCCTGCGTAGGTAGAACCCCTTTTCTAAGCACAGAATCCCCAGCAGAATAAGTCTATGGCAAAGATGAGTTTTTCTGCATTACTTTTCGTGTGTGTGTGTGTGTGTGTGTGTGTGTGTGTGTGTGTGTGTGTGTGTGTGAGAGAGAGAGAGAGAGAGAGAGAGAGAGAGAGAGAGAGAGAGACTAGTCTTGAAACAAGTGACTTGAAGGACACTATGTCACCTTATAAAATAAACATTCTTGGGCTTCACTTTTACTTTACATTCAAAGTCAGATTGCAATTGAATTCAAAGTATTTGATTACAGTCCTCTCAAATGACTATTCAAGGTCTCTGCTAGCCATTGTGCTGGTTCAGAGAGCTGTTAATTCTACCTCAGAGAGGTCCCCTCAGAGGAGAGGCTCTCTGTTCCTCTTACGGGGAAGAGAGTATGATGAACTGTCTTAATAAAAAAAAAAATCTCACTCAAGCTCACAAAAGCAACACTGTACTAATCACATACAGGCTTCAAATTAATGTCCCAGAAATATTCTTTAATGGGCAAATGGCCAAGTACGTAACAGAACAACAGAGAAGTGGCACAGGGGTGCAGAGGGAAGTGACAAGAACTGCCCATGTCATGCCCTAATGATACCCCACATGTTATCAATCAGAAATATTTTTGTGGCTTTGGATATCCTCCCCAAATGGGTAAGCAGGAACTTCAAGTTTACTTCTGATTTTACAAATAGAGTCCATGTGATATAAGCTCACGGGTGACTCGACTGTTCTTTGAAGGTACTTGTTGTCCCTTAGTCCCTTATACTGAGGACATCAGACTGGGGACACTGGGTGTGTTAACTTTTGGGTTTCTGTAATAAATATGGGAGATAAGTAACTTAGTAGGCGAGGGTTAACTTAGCTCACAGGTTCGGGGGTTCAATCCATGACTACTCCTATGGCTTGGATCTTATGGCAGCATATGACACCTTGACAGGGTACAAAGCACTGGAGACTGTTCACCTCACACAGAAACAGGAGAGCTGGGATTCCAGTCTTTGCTTTACAGCATGCTACCAAGGGACCTACGCGCTCCCTCTCTGCCTCTTTCAGGCTTCAGCTACTGTCTAGTAGCATTAAGGTAAGAGCTAAACCTTAATGCGGGAGTCTTTAGAAGCACTGCAGACCTAAACAGGAACATTATTTCATTTCACTGAATCTGCAGTGGTCAGAACCATCAGAGAGGATTCCGACTGCTCTGGGGAAGGTAAGTGATCTTAAGGGCCTTGCTCCTGTAGCAGAGCAGGGGAGTGTGGTCTGGCTCCTCAGAATGGGCGCTTCTGGTTTTACACTTGGATGCCTGACATCACAGAGCCTGTGTTCTCACAGGCCTATGCCTGACACCAGAGCCTGTGTTCTCACAGGCCTACGCCTGACATCACAGAGCCTGTGTTCTCACAGGCCTACGCCTGACATCACAGAGCCTGTGTTCTCACAGGCCTACGCCTGACATCACAGAGGCTGTGTTCTCACAGGCCTACGCCTGACATCACAGAGCCTGTGTTCTCACAAGCCTACACCTGATATCACAGAGCCTGTGTTCTCACAGGCCTACGCCTGACATCACAGAGCCTACATTCTTACAGGCCTATGCCTGGCATCACAGAGCCTGTGTTCTCACAGGCCTACGCCTGACATCACAGAGCCTACATTCTTACAGGCCTATGCCTGGCATCACAGAGCCTGTGTTCTCACAAGCCTATGCCTGACATCACAGAGCCTGTGTTCTCACAGGCCTACGCCTGACATCACAGAGCCTACATTCTCACAGGCCTATGTCCGACATCACAGAGGCTGTGTTCTCACAGGCCTATGCCTGACATCACAGAGCCTACATTCTCACAGGCCTATGCCTGACATCACAGAGGCTGTGTTCTCGCAGGCCTATGCCTGACATCACAGAGGCTGTGTTCTTGCAGGCCTATGCCTGACATCACAGAGGCTGTGTTCTTGCAGGCCTATGCCTGACATCACAGAGCCTACATTCTCACAGGCCTACGCCTGACATCACAGAGGCTGTGTTCTCACAGGCCTATGTCTGACATCACAGAGGCTGTGTTCTCACAGGCCTATGCCTGACATCACAGAGCCTGTGTTCTCACAGGCCTACGCCTGACATCACAGAGCCTACATTCTCACAGGCCTATGTCCGACATCACAGAGGCTGTGTTCTCACAGGCCTATGCCTGACATCACAGAGCCTACATTCTTGCAGGCCTATGCCTGACATCACAGAGGCTGTTCTTGCAGGCCTATGCCTGACATCACAGAGGCTGTGTTCTTGCAGGCCTATGCCTGACACCAGAGCCCGTGTTGTCCTGGGCCTATTCCTGACATCACAGAGCCTGTGTTCTCACAGGTCTCCTTCCTTGGTGAGGGACACAGAAGGAAATCTTATTTTGATTTCTAATTGTCATTTTCTTTAAAATGTTCTTATTTCAGCAGTTATTACAAACAATTTCTCCTTGTTCTTTTTGTAAAGTTATTTAAGCTCTCTCAAAATATGTTGTACACTCCGTACCTTTTGGAAGGATTTATTTTACAGGAAAAAAAAATTCTCCGCACCTAAAGAGCAACACTAAAACAATGTTGGTAATACTAGTCAGTTTCAGCATTCCTAAATTATCAAAAATTTCCATAAATTTATCTCCTATATATTTCTATTTGATTTACTAGTGTGGGCTGCTCTGTAATCTGTGTTCACTCCTGTCTTCACACATGTTTTCTTTCAGTGTAACTCTGACCTAAATCCAAGTGAAATGGAATGCACTGTACCAATTTTTTCATAACTGAGCAAACTGAAGTCATTCAACTGCAAAACACGCATTGCACCTGCAAAAATTCAGTGTCAGAATCATGCGTTAGTGATGGGTGCCATGTGGCAGTGTGAGCCAATAGGAGGAGCCCAGGTGGGTGGTAAAGGTGCCCACACTGATAAGAAACAATCTTCCTATCTGAGGAGGAAACTCAAGCTGCTACACAAAGGCACAATCATTCCAACACTGCAGCGCTAAGAGGAAAAGACAAGAGTCTAGACATTCAGGAGCACACGGGCAACTGATTCCAAAAGAAACACGCCAACAACTCAGAGGCATTTTCAATACACAGCAAGAGAACAGCCAGATATCCATTTGGAGAAACAGTAAACTCTGGCCCCTACTTCACACCAGAAATGGCCACCTGAGATAGATGCAACCTGAAAATTAACTTCATGGCTATGACTCAACACACATGAAAACATAAATCACACAAAGACTCATTCAGCAATATCTACAGCCACATTCTGCAAGTGCTCAAGAGAAAACAATCAGAACAGCATTAACCGGAGCAGAGATACACACATGGTGGTATGTGCGCAGTGGAAAACTGTTGTCAACAGGGCATGCCTAGGAATCAGATATGAAAGATGATGCTCAAAGACATCGACCTGAACCAAAGAAAGCTATCCCAGAGATGACTTGATGTGTGCTTCCCTCTCTACACATGGAAAACTAGATCCACTGACTTTTGTGGTCAGGGAAGGGAAATCATGGCTTCCTGCTCAATGTCAAGGGGCAAGAGAGAAATCGCCGTGATGCTGCAGTTTCCTTCGAAATTAAACCATTCATCTTGTGTGTGTGTGTGTGTGTGTGTGAGAGAGAGAGAGAGAGAGAGAGAGAGAGAGAGAGAGAGAGAGAGAGAGGGAGAGAGGGAGAGGAGAGAGAGAGAGAGAGAGAGAGAGAGAGAGAGAGAGAGAGAGAGAGAGAGAGAGAGAGAGAGATGTGCAACAGTCACAGAGTCCAGGGCCCACTCTGTGTGGCAATGAACAGTAGGGATGGGACGGCAGGAGGGGATCTGAAATGATCAATTTGGAACAGGACCTGACAACAAAGGATCACACCAGTTCAAAACTACAGGGGTCTAAAACCTAGCTAGTTCATAGGAACAGATGTGGAGATCCCCACAGATGCAAACATAAAACCTGTATACACACACACACACACACACACACACACACACACACACACACACACACACACAGAGAGAGAGAGAGAGAGAGAGAGAGAGAGAGAGAGAGAGAGAGAGAGAGAGAGAAACAGAGACACAGAGAGAGAGACAGAGACAGAGACAGACAGACAGACACACATACATACCGGGGAGCAGGCAGAAAAATAAGCAATTGTGATTTTAGCCAAAGCCAATCTAACCACTTTAGGTCATGAACATGTCACTTTGGCTTCTGCGCATAAATCAAATACAACCCAATGAGAATTTTAGTTTCAAGTGTTATCAAGTTCTGTGAACTGAAATTAAACTTTTTAAACTTTTCTGAGTTAGTGGTTATTAAACTTAAGGGCCATGTTCATGACTAGGCAAGAGCTGTACCCCTAAACTATAACCCCAACCCACTTAGGAGCCCAACTCACTAGACCACAGGAGGGCACTGAAAATACCATGCTTTGAAAACCACACAAACTAATAAGGAGAGCAGAGGGAAAACAGGGCATGTCTTCCCCAAATGGGACTGAAGGAGGCATGCTCTCAAGCATAAGAAACAAATAATTACAACACAATCTTTATATGAGGAACAGCTTCTGACATACACACAGCCGCCACATTGAACTGGCCCAATTACCTAAAACAAGAGCCCTTAGAGCATTGCCCACTACTCTCTTTAGACTGCTACCCATTGTGCACTGTGATACACATACCTATCCCTAACTAATTTTATCATCATCATTAGACACTCCAAACCTTTTATAGATTTTTCTTTCATTTTCTTAGCTCTATCTCACTGACACAAATGGATCATGAGGACGGAACCCTTTCTCTTTCCTCTTGCTGCATACCTGGCCTGCAGAGCGGTGCTTGATAGAGCAAGTTATCAATAAATCCGTACGGAGTTGGTGTGTATTGTTCACTAGGCATCTTTCCCACACAGCTTTGGAATCTAACAATTCTCTTTCTTCTGGATGGTGGGACTTCCATCACTGAGCTTTGCTTAGCACAAAAGGTGACATTAAATGTTGGCCTTCCCACGGCAACAGAGCAATAGTTTTATTTTCCACTTCATGTTCCACTGCGAATATACAACATTTTAGTCAACTGTGTGGTGAGAATTCTACACTGAGTGTTTGAAAGCCAGCATTTTACTCTTACAGAAAAACAGACGTCTCTACTCTTGGGTGCTCAGGCTTGAGGTAACTTTTGCTGTATTTTTTAATTAAAAAAAAATATATTTAAACAGTAGAAAGAACGGGAACTAAAACCCAAACCTCCTATGAATACAAATTTGGAGAAAACCAGAGGAATGTGTTTAGGTGTGTGACTTCAACAAAGAGGAATAGATGTCAGAAGCAGTTCACATCACCAGTGTGAAGGGCACCAGGGAGCAGCCAATCACCTCATTTAAGGCAGAACCACCCTTTTATTTTTATTTATTTATTTATTTATTTATTTTCCCAATAGGTAGGGAAGAAAGTGAAGCCAGATGCCAGAGCATGAAATATAGCTCCTTGTAAAACTGACATTTGGCATCTATGGACCACACATCTCTGGCTGAAAAGTTCTTTGAGGTGATTTCTAAGTGTATATGAGTAAAACAATACCCAGGAACCCACAAGAAGCTCCATAATGAATTCTCCAAGGGTTGCCTGACAACACACCCTGCAATCCCCTCCTGTGTTCTCTCCCAAGTGACTCCAAGACTACCCATGTCAATAGAGTCGCAAGAAAGCAGCCAGACTTCTCCTTTTATGACATAATTACTGTCTTTTTATTAGCACTGTCATTATAATACATTCTAAACTCCCTTGCCAGTGGTGCTGGCATACTTACATTCCCAGATGGTTTCTGCTTCTGGCCTCTTCACACTTACCAACATTAGTCCCCACACCAACCAGTTTTTGGCAAATCGTTCTTAGATCACCAACTCACACTAGCTCTCTGTAGCCCATCCTGTAAACGGCACTGTTCTCCCTGGGATGGGTCCTGCCTGTCAATGCTAAACCAATGCTAAACCCTTCACCTGGTCCAGTTTGGGTTCAATTTTAAGTGCACGACAGATCCCAAGCCTCATATAGCTACCACTAACCCTTGGGCGATCTACTAAAACATACAGATCAATGACTGAAAATAATAAGCTCGAGTCCCTCAATCCTGTTAAATGACAATGACGCGTACAGTTGGGACTACTTTACCTTCCCACAGAAACAGATGAGCTTACAAAGAAAGAATGCTCAAGTCTCCAACGTGTTTAAAGTGTTACAGTTACGATGATTCAGTCGGCGATGATAACATAACTCAACAGGGGACCCAACACCTAGAACCCCTGGAGTCACAGTGATGTGTTAGCTCAGTGTAGTGGTGTGTTAGAGGTATACTGCCAGTCACAGGAAAGCACAGTAAAGACACTGATGGGCTGGGCACTAGTCTTGATGAGAAATGACTGTTGCTGGTGCATCATGCTCTTTCCTTGCCAGTTCTGAGGATTAAACAAAACCTAGGGGCTCCCACATGCTAGGCAATTTCTCTAACCCAGAACCGTATTTCATACCTTTAAAATAATCTTTTATCATTTTACTTTAGAGACAGGCTGATCTCTAAGCTGTGGTTACCTCTGCCTTAATGCTCTAGACTCAGGGGGATATGATGCTTTTTGCCATTAGGGTCTACTCCTACGGACATCTTTATCATATACTTAACATACATTTTCAAAAAGCAAACTTCTAAACAGCCCGATGTGTTACTACCAGTTGTCCCACACATCCGCTTCACTTGCTATTGCAAGGCCATGTGACTATGCACCTCACCACTTCCATCTCATAAGTAGACAGTAGGATATAGACATAATTACCCAAGGACAACCTTCTTTGAACAAGTGAAGCACGACCGTGTGAGCGAGCGCTAAAGTAAATCCAGCAGTTCCCAAGCCGCTTACCTGCACTTTCTTGGAAGGCAGAATTCTTAAGTGACCCCATAATCTCCCAGAGTCACGTGGACACTCTGTAAAAGCCGTATGATGGTCATTACCAGGAGTTACTTTGCAAGCCAACTAGCAGACAAGAAGCCAGACAGCCCCAAGCTAATATCACAGTTTTCTCAGGTTGGTCACATATACCAGAAACCATGGGAATATGAGCTCTGGGGAGGAATGGGCAAGGGATCTGTGGCTGGCTGTAGTGCTCCTGAGAAGGCCCACTCGACACACCTGCAAATAGTTTCCTGTGTAAACTGAAAGCAGGTTCCCAGACATCAGGCGGGAACTGGGGCCACAACCTGATCCTTCACAGAGGCATTACTTGCGCGACACTAGCAGCATAGGACCTAGATGGCTGTAGTGGGCTCTGGTCCTCAGAACTGTCTGGGGTGTTTTGAACTAAACAGCAGTAGAGAACTAATGTGCTTCCCTGTATTCACAAAGAAATAAGACCATCCCCAATGTACTGGAAACACGGCTAACTGTTGAGTGTTTGAGCACTCAAGCAATGGCAGAAGGGAAGGTGGCATGGCCATGAAGGAGTCACTAGGGTGATGGCTTTGTCTACTGACTATGTTTTTATAGGGAAAGTGGACAAGCTATTTCCCTCAAGTGCTCAAACAAGAATCAGCCCTTTTGAAAGATTATTAATGCTATTATCAATGACAGTAACTTACTATAATAAAGACAGTAGTAGAGAATGTTTTGCCTATTACTTTTCTCCAGATAAATATTAACTACTAAAATACAGATAATTTTGTATGTGAAATTACTGTCCCGTGTGTACTTCATGGCAGATACTACACAGCACAGACAAATCAGCCCTTATTCTCTAACAGCCACAGTCTGTTAAAAGAGAGAGAGAAGTGTCATTTGGATGGAAACAAGCAATGCCTATCAGTGCAATAGAGGTATTTGTGTGATATTTAAGACCCAATGTAGCCATACAAGTCACAAGACTTCATGTGATAGTTCTGAGAGATTCGTTATGAAGTGCTTCTCTTCCTTCACCCATTTACTTGTCCTCCCATCCATGCAAATTCCATCCATAATTTTGAGTTGTCACAAACATCTGATATTTCTGACATTCATGTGCCCAAGCATCCAAGTACATGTTCCTCAGTAACTTGCTTTCCAAAAGTTCATCTCTACCTCTGGCAGCTGGAAGACATAAAAGGCAACTGACAATTTTAAATTCATGGCTATGCCTCATGTCCACAATGCAACATTCTAAATACCATGATATTTTATATAGCTACACAGACAATTCAATTTTTTTCACTAATCTCTGAAGCTCCCCATAACAGAAAGCCATATGAAAACTAAACCAACTCTTTACAAACACAGTAGGGTACAAGAGCATTCTGGGACTTAAAAAATATAGCAAACTTCTCATTCCTCATTCAGAAGTGAGAATACCTGTGTTCATTAGATGAGTACTAATATGGAAAATGTGTTAGAGTTCTAGAAAACACACAGACACAGAAACAAATAGAGACATTCACACCTACACCTAGAGACACACATATGTGTAATATTTATCATATTGGTCTTGTTGGGAGGGAAAAATCTTAATACCTATTTTTTTTTTAGATTTATTTTATGTTCACATTCATGAGTGTTTGCCTCTGTGTGTGTAGGGAGGGGGGGCATGCCTGGAGCCCAAGGAGATCAGGAGAGGGTGTTGAGTAGTCTGAAACAGGAGCTGTGTGACGGTTGTGAGCTGTGACACAGAGGCTGCAATATTAACTGCTGAGAGTTATCTCCAGCCCCTAATGTCTATTATTTTAGAAATGATCTTATTTCTAGTGATTTTCTCATTATAAGCCATCTCTTTTATTATTGTTCTTTTAAATTCAAAGTTTCTATGCAATGCTGGTTGTCCCGGGTCTCTCCATGTAGACCAGTCTGGCTTTGATATCACAGAGCTTAGCCTGTGTCTGTTTCCCGTATGCTGGGATGGGTGTACATGCGTGTCATACTATTCAGCATCAGCCTATTTTTGAAAGGTCAAGAGAGGGCTCTTTATACAAACTGCTTTCTAATTCACTACTGAAAATTATTGTCAAAAGGAAACATCTTAAAGTCAGTCATCAGTCACTCAGCATCTACTGTGTACCAGATAACATCAACAATGCAAAGCAGAGCTCCTGGGCTCATCAGCCATAGTCACATTCCTGCACTGACCCAGCAGGGAAAAAAAAAAAATGACTACACACAGTCATCAACCCCGATTAGTTACTGTTAGAACAGAAATGTGTCGCATTGCCATGGGATAAGAGCTAGGTGTAATGATCTGTGCCAACAGTCCCAAACACACATAGGCTAAGGAGGCAGGACTCATGTTAAACAACAGTAGGACACTACCAAGAATTATGTATTTAGAAAGAAGTGAAATGACACATTACTGTTTAAGGTGGGCTGGAGTTTGAGGCTAGTCCACCCCAGTGATAGAAACCTGTCTGGGGATGAAGCAGATCACATCAGTGGGACCTACAATTCTGAGCACCACAATGGTGAAGACAATGACAATTCTTTTTTTAATAACAGATTATTAACATCTCCAACAGCCTCACTAAACCTTCCCTTGAGGAACACTTGAGCCTTCTATTTTTATTCTCATAATATGAGCAGGTGATTTTCCTAAAACAGTATCTTTACAGATGCATTTGGATGGGTCTAATTAGAGAGAAGCCCTGCAAAGCACCGTGAGTTGGACTTCTCATCACTGACAGTGTTTTCATAATGCTGAACTGTGTGTAATCAGCCTAGTGTCAGAAGCAGTAAAATACTCCCTAGTCCCAATTTTTCTGCAGCTCACAGAAACCATGGACCGAGAATCATGAAGCTTTCATGCCAGCTACTATTCTAAGGAGTAGGATGATTAAAAACAAAAGTCAATTCTTTTAATTCTCAAAGTGGTCACCGAGCACACCAACTCCTACAAAAGGAAGCTAGGTTTTCCAGCTCCAAAATCTCATTATTCATTATGTACATAAACAAGCTCACAAATCCCTTCATGTTCTGTAATTAGCTATTCACCAAAACAAACAAAAACGTGTGAAGATAGGATTCCTCTATTCCTATGAGATAAAAAGTATGATGTGCTCTGTAAAGAGGGAATTGGAGAGAGAGACACACACTTAAGGAGAGAGACAGACAAGGACTGTCACAGAGTGAGATATACAGACACACACACACACACACACACAGACAAAGACAGACACAGAAACCAAGAAAACATAATTACAGTCTGAGGAACAGAGAGCCTCTGGCCAACAGCTGTGCATTAGTGAACCACAATTTGTTCCTACAGCCCCCAGGAAGCAGCATGATGAACAATGGTTGAACAGGAAATTACCATAGGCCCTTACAGGACACAAAAATGGTAGATTCTAGACACAGGTCACAAATATCTCAGTACATGAAATTAATTACTCAATAATCCTCAACCCCATTACCACATCCTCCCCAAACACACAGCAGGTAGCTTCAGGTGTGGAAAGTAGCTTTCCCTGGGTCAGGCTGGACTCCTTGTGTGGGTTTGTAAGCAACACACTGCTTTGGAAAACTGAAGACATTTTCATTCCTGGTCTACTGCCTCCAGCGTTTGCACAGGGAAGAGACCCCCTGCTTTCCCATAATTTGGCATAATTAGGTTCAGTTCTAAAATACCAATTTCAATATTGTTGGGAAACTTCCCTACCATCACCAATATTTTCTCTATATAACTCTTCTATCCAATTTTCTTCTGTTAGAAAGTTTGTGAACACTATAGATGGCAACACCAGATCTAGAAACCTGTTATATGCCCAAGTCCCTTGGCTTCTACCCGCAAGTCCTTAAAAGTTTATATACTATATGTAAACTATCCAATGTCTGTAACACAAAACACTTGCAGCTAGCCATGACGGCCACAGTAGACCATAACCGTACAATCACTGCATAGTGCACAGTGGATGGTAGACTAGATGGAAGCATTTACACCTAGCCACTAGTGGCTGCCTGATTCAGCATTGACCACTCTTCCTAGGAAATTAGTTAGTGTTGCTGTGGGGCACAGCTCAACAATAGAGCAGCTGCCTAGCCCAGGCCTGCTTCCATACCCTACAGCACCACAAGAAAAAAGAAAAAGAATGCAATGCTTCCTTCCTGAGGTGAGTCCTGGATAAAGGTTTCCTTCTCTGGACCCCTGTAGCACGAAAAAAATAAATAATTCAGAGACTGATATTGGGGTTCAAGCTTCAAGCTGAAGATCAGAGAAGCAAAGGAGCTGGCCACTAGCTTCTTACCTTTACCTCAGGCTGAAGGGGTTCGTCCTGTCTCCACGAGCTCTCACCAAGCCTCAGACTGTAACCTCTCAAATTAGATATACTTTTTAATAGTGTGTCTATCCCCTACCTGGTACTACAATCTAGATATAGTTTCCTAGCAAAAATACTCTCTGGTTTGCATTTCACATGTTGTGGGCTTTCACAGATGTCCAGAGGTTCCTGAATTTTAGACAAGACCAAATCAGAACTGATAGAATCAATAAGAGGATCTGACCATAGGCTGGAACTTGGAATTGTGTGGCTTCAAGGCACAATATAGAATTGTTTGCAGACACACGGAAGAGCCTGAAGTATTAAGCATGTAGGGAAAACGGTCTGACTGTTCACCTCCTTTAATTTGTGAACATTTACTGAACTCCAATAGGTGGCATGCTCTACAGACGGAAGAGTAATGAAGTAGACAAAACCCTGGCCTCAAGAGGCTTGGTTCCCATCTCCCTCTTCTTTTTTTGTATGTTTGCTTGCTTGCTTTTTTTGTCTTGTTTGGTTTTTGTGGTTGGATTTTGTGGGTTTGTGTGTTTGTTATTGTTTTTTTTTAAGGTAAGGTCTAGGCACAAACTCCCCCAAGAGTAAAGGATGACCTTCACTGCTCCACCTTCTAAGTGCTGAGATTGTAAGTGTGTGCAATCATGCTAGGCATCTGTCAGTTAACGTTCTGGGGAGAGCTACAATGGCAAGAAAGACTAGTGATGACGAGAGGGACAGAGCTCTCACCAAGGATCCTGATTCCCACTGGCATATCACACAGCTTGAATGAAGGCTCGGCTGTCACATCACAGGCTTCAGACTCACACATTCTGAGAGTGGGGTTCACCATTCTAACCACACAGACTTGCACCCACCATCTTGCCAGATTAGTTAGCTTTACTCCACTAACAAAATACTTCATTGGCAAACTATTAAGCTTTGACTTTGAACAAATTAAAACTCCTTAGAGAGTTTTGGTATTATCCAGTTAACTCACTATTTTTTAAAACTAAGTAGGATAAAGTCTACATCATCCATTAATACAGGACATGTTTAACCTATAAGAAGTTTGACAGCTCACTTTACATGAAGTCTTCCGCTAGTTCCAAGGCTTTAACCTCAACCAGCATTTGGTAAAGCCTTCATGAGTCCCCAAAGTCTGATATGTCACCGGATACTGCATATCACAGCGCAAAGAGTTCAAGCTGACCTTTATTTTGAGATTTGATCTAGTGTGACTATTCTTAGCTACAAAGATGGTTATGTGTTAAATAGAATATCCAAGCTAGCTGACTAATATCCACCTAAAATACAAATCACCACAGATACTGATTTTGACTGTCCTGTTTACAACCTTAACATCTTTTTAATTATGTAGTAATGGGTTTCTGAAGAAGACATTTTAGTACAGATGAATCTGCTTTGTAAAATTATATATTTTTAACTCAAAGGTATTTTTGGTGCACTGAAGTGATCGTATAAAGCATGAGCCATTATTACAGGTATAATATATTAATTTTCATACTTGTTCACAAGGGTTCTGTGAGACAGTCAGCTATGAAGGGCGACACACAGAGCTGTTTCAGGACACAGTACTATCGCAGGGTGTCAGGCTGAGGTAGACTGCATGAATGCCACTGTTCATGTGCACAAATGTTTTATGGTTCCAAGTGAACTCACAATGCTAGAGGAACTAATTCTCATGAATCACAGATAAGGAGTTTCATGGAAGCTCTCGCAATCATATTTAAGTCCTTGAACAACCACATACGTCCCACAAAAGGGTGAATGTAGTCACTGAATCAAACCAAATGTGAAGGATTCAGGGACTCTCTAATGGCTCTCCATTAAATAAAAAATTTTAGTGACACTGTAGTGTAGCAGGTAAGTGAACAGAGTTCTAGAACAATCCCATAGGGCTTAACTCCCCTGTCACCTCTAGTCATCTGCAGCCCGGGACAATGGACTTCACTTCTCTATACCCTGATTCCTCTCTATATCACATGAAGATAGAAGATCTGGACTTAGCACTCGGAGAACTAAGGAGGAAATACAGTAGAAGGCATACAGTAGCTAGAAAGGCCCCTGAAAACAGTAAGCACTCTGCACAAGAGTGAGGGTGCAGGGTTAGTATCACTAGGTAAAGGCAACTAAGGGATATGAAGGGGAATGCGGGAAAATCAGAGAGGGCTTTAGCAGAAGAAAGGAAAGGAGGGAGACCAATACAGGAGAGAAGTTGGAGGGCAAAATAACACTAAAGATGTCTAAAACAGTCATAAAAAACAATATTTTTATTTACCTAAAATTACATGTATTACATGAATTTAGCCCACTTAGGCTGGTCATGCTGTTATAAGAACCGCTGACTCTCTAACACAGACATCAGTATCAGGCATAAGAAACCTCCTTTTACCATGTTAGTCAGGGGCATCCAAAAGAGGCTGCTGCTGTTGACCTTGGTTGTCTCTAAGAGGTTAAAGGTAAATCCCCACTACAGAAGACACCACACACTTTAGAAACAGGGCTCTGAAGATTCAAGTCCGATCTTAACTTAAAGCGTCCTTCCTGAGAACAAGCTTCCACAGTTCCAGTGGGTATGAAAGCTGCCAAAGGAGGGAGGCAATGAATTGTCCTACCCACCTGTAGCATCTTCTATGAACCACGGAGGCAGCCAGCGCAGCCTAAGAATCAGATCTCTAATTGGTCTTAAGACCCATTCAACAGGAGGAAATTCATGCCTGGTTCTGGAAACCTAGCATAGGTTTTAGGGGAGCCACAGCTGCCACTTTACTAAACCAGAATGATTCCTAACTTCATTCTAAATATTTGTTCTTGTATCCACAGATAGGTGTAGCTCTCATCACTCATCGAAGAACTTCTCTTTGGAGAGAGAGAGAGAGAGAGAGAGAGAGAGAGAGAGAGAGAGAGAGAGAGAGAGAGAGAGAGAGAGAGAGCAGTACACAAAACAAAACAAAACAAAATGTTCAAAATGCAGAGAACAAGTGATCCGGGGGTCCAGTCCCCAATGGGCATGTCTACATCACAACTCAAGCACCTAATGTTCAGAAAGCATCACAGAATTGGGGGGTGTGGGCAGGAAGGTTGTGAGTGCCGGAGGAAATCCGCTGTGAGGGTGTGTCTCCTAGAAATAACAGAGAAGCATCACCCATAACTCAACAATAATATAGCTGCCCTAACAAAACCTGAACAAGGTCAGTAGCACCAATAAACAAGCTGCTGTGGAAGAGGACAATCTCACTTGGCCTCACCCCTAGGCAAAGAGCTGCAAGCAATTACAGAATGCTGAGAGCATTACTACTCTTTTCTCCAGAGATGAGCACCACGTGGTCAGTCCTGAAATTGTGTGTGTGTGTGTGTTTGTATATATGAAACACTAAATGGATTCAACAGCTACTATTTATACATCTGTATGTGTGTAGTGTATGTTTGTGTTTGTATGTATATGTATGTATATGTATATATTTATATGTATATGCATATATTTATATGTATATGTATATATCACTAATGGATTTAGAAGCTACTGTTTATACATTTATATGTATGTGTGGTGTACAGCGTATATATGTGTGTACACACACACATATATGTATATGTATATATATACATATATATGCAACACTAAACAGATTCAGCAGGTACTTTATACATTTATGAGTGTGTGTCCACACATGCATGCATGTAATCAAAGAAAAAGAAGGCATGGATTTGTGAGACAGCAAGCAGAAGACTTGGAAGGATTGGAGGGAGGAGGGTAATAGGGGAAATGATGTGATTATGTTTTAATTAAAAAAAAAATAAGTGTAAGGGTCTAGGGAAAATACTAATCAGTGATTTATTTCCAAACAAGAATAAAAGCTCCTGATGTGCAAGCAAGTTTTGGGGAGGCAGTAACTCCCTCCCCATGTTAGGGGACATGACCAAACCCCTAATAGGTAAGACATCCTTTAGAAGGCAAAGCCCATACACCGTAGGCTGCAACACCTGCTGGCCAGCTGAGGACACAGCGACTGCCAGCACCTGGGCTGGCTCCTCCTATTGCTTCCCCTCACAGGGAGAAACACACTAGTGGACAGACACCTGCAGATTACTTAGTCAGCCGCAGACAGGACTCCAGTCCTAGAAGACTGCCACTGTCCCGAGGCTCTCACATCCTGCCTGCCTAGCGATTGCTTCCTTTTCCTTGAGTGGCAGCCAGCCCCCAGGGAACTGCATTTCTACCCTGAGCACCACTTCCTTCTCGGAGTGTAATCAGTGTCTGGATCCCGGGGCCCCAGTGAGCAAGAATATTAGTACAAGATGCAAACCTTCGCAGGCTGCAGGGATCCTGGCCGGGTGAAGTATGAGATACACAGCTACAAACTGGAGATTAACCTGGCATATTAACCAGTTGTTCTTTATTTATTTCAGCTGATTTTGATGTAAATAGGATTTTCAGATACCGATCCTTTAAGCGTGCGTGTGCTCACACACACACACACACACACACACACACACACACACACACACACACACCCTTGTAAAAAGGAATTAAATATAGAAATACAGATGTGTAGGTCTTCCGGCATCAGGCACACCGTATGCACTGTGCACAAGTGCAGTCATAGCATGGAGGGCTGGCATGTGGGTGGAGCATGTGGTGCAAGGATGGCTGGTCAGATGACCTAGCTAGCTCCCCACTCTTTTAAAAAGATGTTCTGCATTACACATCTGTCTGTTTATTATCTATCATCTATTATCTATCTATCTATCCATCCATCCATCATCTATCTATCTATCCATCCATCATCTATCATATCTGTCTATTATCTATCACCTATCTAGCCATCATCAATCTATCATCTATCTATCTATCTATCTATCTATCTATCTATCTATCTATCTATCTATCTATCATATATCTATTATCTATCATTCTACTTAGTGTGTGGGGGGTGGCGTAGATTCATATGCAGATGTCAGAGGAGAAATTGGGGGGGAATTGGTTCTCTCCTTCTACCACGTGGGGATCCTGGGGGGGGTGAACTCAGGAGTCCAAACTTGGAAGTGTCTCTAGTCACTGAGCTAACTGGCAACTCTAATTCCCCACTTTTAAGCAGTCTGATAAGAGGATCCCATTGGGCAAAATTAAAATAAACAGTAAAGAGTCCAGAGAAAGTAAGCGTCCGCCTATGTAAAACTATCTGCATGGGAATTACGCACAAACAAATGTGCCCCTGTGGATGTCCTGCTGTGTGTGCAGTCCTCTTTATTATTGTAGCTTCCCGAGAATGCACACACTCTGCTTCAAATTAACTAACATCTACAATTTTAGAACTTGTTCATCATAAATGCAATCAGTGCGATTCAATGAACAGAGCATGTATAAGCAAGGAGTGAATAGGGGAGCTCAGTCCAATAGTCCTGCCCTAGCTTTTCCTTCCGCTTAGCAGGGGGGCAGGAAGAAAGTAGGGCCAGGGGGATTGGGAATTGCAACTGCAATTGCAGAAAAGACAGACCAGTGACATTCACTTCTAAGCATCTAGCGGATGGCAGACCAAACCCAAAGCTGAAAGTGAGAGAGGAGAGGGTATAGCACACTCACTGGTTTGGGCAAAGTCCTTATTTACTAGATGACTGATGCCACAAAATGCCGTTGACCCCAAATCTTCCTCTGCTGATTAGTGTAGCACAAAACAATTGTCACAAGTTGGTGACGTGGTGGCCAGTACTATGAGAGGACTTCATCCAGAAGAATGCCCTCACTGTCTTAACCTAACTGGCAACAATGCTCATCACCTGCTCTGGTGCTCTTTGATTGTGGCTGACCCCAAATATGCAAAATACAAAACGATGACAAATCTGCCTGTGAGGAGGGGATATGAGATCATCGGGTACCATGCTGGTAGAAAGATCACCATCACCTACTGATCATAAAAAGGAGAAGGCGGGTGAAAGTGAAAAGGAGTGCATTTTAGACAAAGAGGGTGTGTCCATTCCTGGAATTTATGCTCACTTGCTCATTCATGTAGGTAAGATACTGTGATGTGTCTGAGCCAATAAAATGGTCCACAGGGACTGGCATGGGGAAATACACATCATCCTTAGCCAATGAGATGGCCCAGCAGGACTGGGATAGGGTAGGACAGCCTGTGCCACAGGATGAGCTCTTTCCCGAAATGAAAGCCACTTCTCATTCCTAAATATATTTCAAGGGGGAAATATGTCATTTATCAGTATAGTTTATTTTGAGAATACAGAATCGCATGGCAGCAAGGTTTCCAAAACAAGGACAGCAGAGAAAGGAGAAATATTCTAAAGTAGACCCTTGCAGACTTACTTCAAACTGGCGGGAGGGTGGGGGTGGAGAGCTCCTGGGTGGTTATAATGCATTTTCCATGTATTCTAGTATGTTCTAGATTTTAAAATTTAAAAACAATTTTAAATTTTGTAATATAAATATTAGCAAGCAAGAGTTCAATCCCCAGGGCCAAGCTTTAACTCAGGTTTAATACTTAAAGTTCTGTGGAAACTGAGGATGGAGGTTTAGCTCAGTGACAGGATGCCTGCCTCACACACAGAAGGTCCTAGGTTCAATTCTTAGTACTGTGAGGAAAATGGTAAGTGAAAATTGGTATTAGCCCTCTGGAGATGCAATGTACATAATCTTGCTGCTCAGATGGCGTCAGAGAAGCTGGGTTTCTTCCTCTCCTAGAACCAGTGATGGGGAGGGTAATGCATGAGTCCTGGTCTCTAAAGTGGGTGGCACAGAAGTAACAGACACCTTGGGAGCACTGTCCTGCACGCAGGTCACTGACACAGACTTCTTGATCACACTTCAAGTACCAGTAAATGAACTCCTAGGGAAGAGCCAAGCGCCTTTGCCCTCTGCCTGCTGGATGAGCGGCCATCACTGGCTGTGGATGAGTTTGCTCTTGGGACAGAATTAGTGCTGCCCACAGTAATGAATTTTGAGAAAAGAAGAGAGAGGAGGGAGCTCGCCAAGCAGATCTATCTGGGTTGTGGAAAATAAGAAGACCTTTGAAGAGATGACCGTCAAAAGAGTAGGCCAACTCCCTCTAGGCACTTAAATCATCAAAGATCACACCAGAAACAGCAATAGGATTTCTGTGATCCTTTCCACTGTGTAGAGGGGCCCAGCACCCAGCACAGCCTCATTCACAGAAGTCACTTCTTAACTGGCTGTTGGATAGAGCTATCAGAAAGCAGACAGTGGGATTTCAAGACCATGTAAATCTAGTAGAATGTACAACAGTACGGTCTTTTGTATGTGTTTGCCATATGAAATCAAAAAAGGAATAGGAAACAGAACTGGAGACAAAGGCTTTTGTGACCCTGAGCACAGAGCTAAAAAACTTCAAGCCTGCCTCTGCCAGCCAACAGTTACCCTAAGACTGGTAATGTCATAATGTCATGTTCTCATGGGGGACCTGACTCCATGGACACCACATTCCAGCTGTCAGACAACTCTGTATTGTCAGCAAGACCCAACACAGGCAGCTCTGGAAGAGATGATCAGGAAAAGGGACAGTCAGAGAGGGGCATGCGTGCATGTGCACCAACCATCAGCCCAGGCCAGATCGACCCCCACATGAATCCTAAGCCTATGACACCATGGATGAGAACTACTCAGAAGAGACAACAGGGGGCCACCTCTTTAGCCACTCATGTAACTTCTCTCTGAATAACATGCAAGCATGTTGTGGGCCCACCGAATGGAGAGAGTTACAGCACTGAACAATGCTGGCAGATTGGCTATGGGCTTCT
Organism: Cricetiscus sungorus; assembly: GCA_030556225.1. Lineage (NCBI taxonomy): Eukaryota > Metazoa > Chordata > Mammalia > Rodentia > Cricetidae > Cricetiscus > Cricetiscus sungorus. The sequence goes on from JANBXA010000114.1 coordinate 14,715,680, forward strand.
TAAAGGTAAAGTCCAAGTCTTTTCACTGAGGCTGCCAGGCACACACCTGTAGGTAGAGCCTCAGGCCACTCAGGAACTTCTAAAAGCTAAGCATGACGCTTCTCCCCCTCTGATAGGTGTGGGGCAGGGAACTGGTTCTTTTAATAACTGACTTGATGCACCTGTCACTTTCATAACTGTCTACATTAGGTGAAGAGTATCTAAGAATAAATGTAGGAGAAAACACCTCCACTACATTCTGATAAACACGAGGAAGGCAGGCAACTGCCAAACAATGCCAATTTTCTCAATTGGTGCTAAATATAGTACCTCTCTGCCTTAATCATTTCACAACTTTAGGGGCAATGACCCCAGAGGTGATGGCCAGAGATGATGGCAACTGTCACCAACTCCATAATCAGTATTGACCCAGATTTAGTGTTTAACAAGAGACTAAAGTACATTTATACATCACCAGTCATCTCCCAGTAAGAGAAGGCCAGCGTGCTTCTCAATGGGAACAATATCTCCTGAGCGTACACATAAATTGGATGAGCTACTGAGCAGAAGAATCTAGAATTCTACATTTGGTCTAAAGTACCTTGAATGGCAACCCAGTCAGTCCCTGCCTGGGATGTGCTGTGATGATGCCCATCTGTCTAGTGATAGACTCAAAAAAAAAAAAAAAAAAACCTGGAGCAGTCTGAGATTGGAAGTACTCTGCAATGGGCAGAGAACAGAGGGGCAATGAAGACACCCGGGCTTGGTGGCCTTGGCAACAGTGAGGAGAAATGGCAGCTGTCCAACTCTAATAAACTGAAGAATCAAGTCAGGACACTGTGTTAGGAACAGTGCTTATTGGAAGAGACTCCACTAAAAACATAAGCAGCTTGCAAATAACATTCCACATGAAAACAAAAATTCATTTATGGCTGGCATGTGCCTATAAATAAAAAAAGTTTTATTTTAAGTCTACATATAAACAAGAAGGAAGACCGAAGTATACACCTGAGCACAAACACCTAGGAAAAACTAAAGTTTCTTCTCTTTGTTGTTTTGTTTGAAAGTGAATCCTGTATAACAGGAAGAAGCTGAGCAACTTCTGCAGATGGCTAATCAAACGACATTACAGACCATGTTGAAAAGAAATGTAATGCACCATGGCTTTACTGCACTGATAATTAAAAGACCAGTCAATATATCAAGGTCTCAAAATAAATAAGTAAATAGGCAGGAAAATAAAAAATACACCTTCAGATTATTGTCTTTGACCAAACATAATAAAGGCAGATGATAGTGCCCCAGCCATTTCAGTGGGAGGTGGTCAGCCATTGCAAAGAAGTATTTAATGGAAAATCTCATACATACAACAGCCCCAGTGTTTTAAATCACATGACTCTAAAGAGGGTCAGGAATTCCCACCCTGCCATTTCCTCAGGAGTTGATTAGCCTTTGAATTATCTACAAGGTGTATTCAAATCTCCTGCTAATCACTTACTAACCAGCATCATCTCAATTATCAGCTGCCCAGGTAGTTTACTACTTTTGTTCTAACAAACTTTTATTTTACTTAATAACGGCCTCAAAGTAGAAACATGTACTGCAATATTGCTATAGCTGCTCTTATCATATTATTAGTCATTGTCATTGATCCCTTGCTGTTATCATTTTATAAGTTAAAGCTTTGCCAGAGGAATATACGCATCAGACAAAACAATAAATGTAGGGTTCCTTACCATCTACCATCTTGGCCACTCACTAGGCCACTCACTAGATTATTAAAACATAATGTCCTATGGCCATGATAATAAGTCACCAATCCCAAAATTCAGTTTAGGACCATCTAAGATTGTATTCTAGAAATTAAAAAAAAAATAGTACACTCAGAGAAGAAATTCAGATCTTTATCAGTTGCAAAGTTTAAAGAACTTGATGTTACTACATATTAAAATGTAGTAATGCTTAGTTTTCCCTGATGATGCACAGGTTAGACTGATAAAAGCAAATGAGAAAAACAATGAAAGGTAAAAATCAAAGGTCCCTTGGAGCCTGTCCTCATTGTGATAAAATGCCCCATAAAAACAACTTGGAAGGATTAAGATTTGTTTTTTGCTCAGTGTTTGCTCAGGTTTCCATCCTTGTTGAGTAGACCAACTGCTCTAAGGTCTGTGGCAAGGCAAAAATAAAACCACAGTGGTACAGCAGGAAAGAGGAAAGCAGATTGTCCTGTGACAACCAGGAAGCAATGTGACAAGAAAGGGCTATAGGAAAGCTGTGTCCATCGAAGGCTTTGACTAGAGTAGCTACTTCCTCCAACAGGGCTCCACCTTCTTCTTTTTAAAGATTTTTTTTTCAAGATTTATGTCCATGTGTGTCTATCCTTTTTGAGGTATGTGGGTAACTGCAGAGGCCAGAAGAGGTTGGCAGATCCCCTGGAAGTGGAATTATAGGCAGTTACAAGACACTTGATTTGGGTGCTAGGAACGAAATCTGGGTCCCCTGGAAAAGCTGCATGTGCTCTTAAGCACCGAACCATCTGTCCACCCCACTAGACTCTCCCTTCTATACTCCACTGGGTGTGGACTCATGTTTGGACTGACCCATCGGTGAAGTTAGCACCTCAGGATCCAGTCTTCCCTCAACAGCATCACCAGCCAGGCGCTAGCGTTTGAGGGATGTTACACATGAAAACCATACTGTCCGGGCAGGGGACACGTAGGTGTTGGGACTGAGCCATCTTCACTACCCACAGAATGGCACCTTAGTTTCTTGATTTTCAGAAGCTTTTACTTTGTTCTTCTCTAAATGTTGAGAAGAACTTGTGCTTTCCTCACTTGCGAACTTACAGGACAAAACCACAACCTAGCACACACAACCATATGTTTCCTCTAGAGTCGGTGGGACCTGGGAGAATGCAGGTGGTAGATAAACGAGGTGGACTAAAGTCTCAGGCAATGACAAACTTTAGTCAGAGCCCCAGACAGTTTACACTCTGAGGGTTAAAAAAGGCCAGGTGAGTAAAGTTCTCATGAGTTCAAGTTGTGTATAATCATAAGGATAAGACACTTGTGCCAAAAATGTTTTCCCACAGAGGCATCTAAAGGATATTGTAAACATTTAGTTGGATCATATCAGCAAGCAATAATGAGTAATCTGAAGTAACCTCACTCCCCTCCACTACACCTGGGAGGAGCATAAAGACACATTCCAAGAACAATTTCATGTTCTGAAGAAGAGTCTTGTCTTGCTTTCTTGGCGTGTTCTCACAAGAAGTCAGAATTCTCCTCACACAACTTCCTCCATTCTTGTACTATGTTCTTATAATAATGAAATAAAATGCAAATTTACTTTTAAACGCTAATGAAAAAAGCCTGGTGTCTATTGTTGAGAAGAACTCTGTGCAAGTTCAGGTTTAGACTTCTATCACAGGAGCTAGTGATATCCCTTAAGGTTACTGAGTCTTCATTTCAACAGAACATACAACTCCTGTCCAAGCCTGGTCCTTCCTTGCAAAATGCAGAGAGATTTGCAAAAGTGCAACCATAATACAGCTCTCTGGCAGGAAATACTGATGTGGACAGAGACAGAATGCTTTTTCTCCAAAATCAGCTGAGAAAAGGTGGATCTAAGGACACCGGGGAAACCACCTCCAAGAGCAGAGGCTGAAAGGCACCATCAGGGATCCCCACAGGGTGGGCAACCTCTTCCCCAGGCGCGGGCAGGTCTGCTGGAGCAGAAGCCACAGCAGCGGAGCTGGCAGCAAAGGGGTATGGTTGCTCAGGCTAGCTACCACTCTTGGGTAGGACTCTCATCAGCTTCCCCTCTGGAGGCAAGCAGCACTGGGACAGCAGGGTTCTCAGAGGAAGGTCTAGGAGGATGGAGAGCAGGCAAGGAGGAAAGGAGGGTGGGGGAAGGCAGCAGGGAGACCGCAGAGGAGCCCAAGCAGACTCTAGCCATCAGCACCCCAAACATTAGACAGAGCTGACATTGCTGCATTCCAACTCACACATCCTCCCAGGGACATGACTTTCTTTGCAGTTCTGTTTCACATGGGCTACTTGAAGCAAAGCTGAAAGTCATCGTGCCCTCAGGATTTCAGCAAATGAGTTCTTATTCACTCATTCCCTCAAAGCATTGTCAGTTCAGTTCTCATTTGTACTGTGCATGTCCAATGCTGGCATAGAGACAATGAAAGGTTCAGATGGAATTGCTTGCTAATGTATGAGACTCACAATGAATTATATAATTATACAATCTTTTCTTTAAAAGATTCGTGTGCATGTGTTACTAGGGATGTAGCCCTGTGCCTTGAGCATGAAGAGTACTCCTGAGCTCCACCCCAGCTCTATACAATGCTTGTCTGCCTGGAAATGTCGTTCACTCCAACTGTACACAAAGCAGATGCTATGAAATGAATGCTTAGGAAATCTCTAATGCAATAGATGTAACTATGAGTTCAGTTCAAAGGACAAGGAAGAGAAAGCCAAAACGTAAGTAAGCTGCATTGAATTTATGTACAGTGTAAGTATTGTTCAATTTCAGGTTGGTTTGCTCCTTAAAGTTTGGGAAAAGAAAATATAATAAAGTGATATTTCAGAACATTTCATTGAAGAAATTATCTACTAAGGGAGAACAAATAATTATGCATATTAAATTGTCATTAAACTTATGTAAATATAAATAATATGGTAAGAACAGTAGGATTAAGGAATATATAACATAACTAACTATTCATTCTGCTTGCCAATCATAACCAAAGCTTTTATGGATAAACCTTTGTGATCAAAGAAGAGGGAATTATTTAATGAACTAACAATAAGATTACTAAACGTGTAGCCTTTTTTCCCTCTTACTGTTAGGCTCTCATCAGCATTTGGAGTCAGGGCATTTGTCCTATTATAAACACATCATGATAACATTATTGCCACTGTATCACTGTCACTGAGGGCTCCCTCTCACAAAGGCAGTGTGTGCCTGGGACACTGTATTTTGTCTACACTAATTAATTCAGTAGTTGCAGAACCCTGAGAAGCAATGCTACCATCTGTACCCTGCAGAAGATTGAGAAATGTGACATGTCCGGGTTGTGTCTACATGTGAAATGTGTTCTTGTTTCACACATACCTTATATATGATCAGAAAGAGACTTTATAGAGCTTTGGTAAACCTGTATCTTTACTGTGACATAAGACAGGAATAGAAAAAAAAATGTCCATCTTAGAACTGTCAAGTCAGGTCTCAGGTCCAGTGGAAACGGCCACATACTAATTGATGCTGTGTTTATAGTGAGTAATTCTGATTCTAACAGTCCTAATTGTGAAGATTAAATACAAACAGAAGGTAGGTTCAGGTAACTCAAAAAGGCTACTGCATGCAAATGCCCACTCGGTACTTAGAGGGCAAGAGGGCGTTTGTTCCAGGGCCAATGCAATGATGAGGGAAGGGGAGTGGGTACAGGGACAGCGGCGGCTTCACGGTGAGACCATCACCGGAAGCACTGGGAAAGAGACAGGGGCTGCCATTTTCACATGTGCTTTCACCAGTCCCTCCCACACCAACCAGACTTGTGTATGTGCCCTGATCACTGGCTGGCCTGAAAGGACTCCTCACATGCCTACTGAATGAATGCAGAGAAAAGAGGAAGCAAACAGAAGGGCAGGAGAGAGGAGAAAAAAAGAAAAAGAAAGTAAAGGAAGCTGGAGAAATGAAGAAGGCATTCAAAGATTCTGTGAAACACATAAAAAAATGCATTTAGCATGGGTAGATTTACATGTGGATTTAATAATTCCTTTTAAAATAGGATTACCTTTTATTTCCCTTCTAGGCGATAGGGTTCTGGCACCTTTCAATTCAAAACTCAAAAAGTAGGAATGATGCTCTCAGTGTTCAACTCCGATTTCTGAAAGGAAATGGACACAGACTAAGCATTCTGATGGACAAGCAAAAGGATTTCAAAGAGCATTAAGATGAAATCAATCTTCATTGAATAACATACGACACTGCGTTTCCTAAAACTCAAGAGGAAGGGTGGGTTGGAAGCCTGTTCTAAGCTAATGTAACAGGCTTTCCATTGGCTGAAGAAAACAACAAAATCAACAACTGAGTGGGTTTGCTCCCTGCACTCCCCCAGCCACAAGGGACCCAAGATTCACCTGGGTGTCACATGCCTCTAAATGCAGCATCCGTTGTAGGACTCACCAGGGCTTGGGCTCACAGGATGGACGGGGTGTAGCAGGAACGGGCTGCTGACACACCATAGCAGGACTGGGCAAGGGAAACTCTGCCCAGGACTGGGAGCTTGTACTTTCAGAACTCAGCTCTTGCTACAAAGGACGTGTCTGTGTTGCAGCTTTCTCTGTGCCTCACATGCAACACTGACCTGACAAGAGTGTTCGCTCCTACATGTCACAGAAGGTGGCCCAACCCTGGGTTAGGTCAGGCCACCTTTTAAACACACCATACCTCATTTTCAGGAAGAAAAAAATTAACTTTGAACATGTGGCTGGCCCTAACCAGCACGGTGCATTTTAAAAGATGATGAGAAACTAAGGCTTTCTGAGGGATGTGACTCTGCACATCTCTGGTATGTGTGATTGCTTTCACTGTATTTGGGGATAGCTGGATGAATCATCAAAGCGATGTTTATCCAGACATCTGGCAACTCATGAGAAGATCCATTGCTGGAAATTTTAATTCTGTCTTCCTCCCACATCTGCTTTTGTCAGATGCCACAATAGCAAAGAACTGACTGCATCTTTGCTTGAAGTGGGAAGCACCAGGCAGGGAAGGAAAGTTCTGGCTGCATAGGTGTCTTCTTCATTGAGAAGCACTTTCTGTGCAAGGAAGAAGAATAACTGGTAACTAAGGAATTGCTTGCAGCTGCAGCAGATGATGATTAAAAACCACATCACCTGGGGTTTCTGCCAGATTCCCAAGTATCACATGCTCCTTTCTGGACTGATGTACGATAAGTGACAATAAAGTTTATTAGTAAGCCTGTACATGTTGACCCAGATTTTATATGGTTTAAAAACTGGACAGAAAGCCTGAAAATGTCTACTTTCATAACAACCAAGAGTGGTCCACCCCAACACTGTCACCTAAAAGACTTTCCAAACAGTCTGCTTTGTTGGATCACTCGGGGGATGCTCAGCAATGGTACGAAATAGAACTTAGCACGAGAAGGAATAAAATGAAGACAGCTTCCACATTTCTCTTTGGTTCTTTTGGTGCATGAATTTTAATGATATTATTTTATATGGAATTCTAGGGATTCAAATCAATAAAGTCATATGCTTTTAAAATTATTTTAGTACACTTTTAATCTACAAGATTTTTGAGCCTAATTTAATTGGTTGTGACTCAGAATAAAATAAATAGTTTTATACTATGCTATTTTACAACTAGTTTTTTTTTTTTATTTTGGCTCAAATATTCTTTTTAAGCTTTGGGATTATTCTTGCCTACTTTCATACTTTTGAAGAGAGAAAAGTGAAGAGTCAAACTCCATTATAAATAAGAGATATAAGAGTCATAAAATTATGGCTGAGAGAGAACACTACAAGTAAATAAATCCAGTATCAGTTCATCTTCAGAGCCGTCATATGTGCCAAGGCCTTAGAGTCCTTATGGTCATGTGCACAGTTGATCCATTTTTACTAAGGAGATGAACTCCCAGAGTGGTTCTATACCTGCTCCATAGTCACAGAGCACACCTCAGATCTCATATTTCCTACAGCCAATTCAATTCTCTGTTACATCAATGTTGATGCTTAATCTCCATAAATCTCTGAAGAGCTTATAACTGTATGTATTTTAGTGTGAAATAAAAATATTCTAGGTATTAATATAAAATAATCAATATAAAATGTTAATACCACTTCATAAGGTAACATAACTACTAGAGCATACTCTAGATTTAGTTCTACTGTTCATACTGACATGCTGAAGACTCATGGGAAACCAAAGAAAAATGTGGGATATTCTAGACTTTGGTAATCCAAAACTACAATTTCTCTCATGTTCCTAGTCAGATCATAATGATAGGGCTTACTAAAACAGTTTCAAGTGATTTTATAGCCATCCATCAAGCAAACTCAAGGTGTACACAATCAACAAGTAAAGTAAGAATTTGAGAACTATCCAGTAGCAGACCCACCATTGAGATTTTGTATCCTCTAAAACTCCAGAACTGCTCAGTTCGCTCAGACGAGCACTTCCCTTTGACTTCTACTATTTACATCAGTCAGTGCTGAATGCATGTGATCCAAAAAGCTTACTGCAGACCATGAACACAGGGCTGCAGGGTAGCCTTCTCTGTGGCCTGGAGGAGGATCCAATGGGATGAGTGTGTGAGTTGGGGGAGAGGGGCGGTAGCTTAGCAAATCTAATGGTGGTTTCTCCAAAGCATGTGAACTGACACTCAAACAAGTAAAGGGTATGTGCAAGAATGAAAGAGAAGATCAACAAACCAGAGTAGCAGGGAACAGAAGCCTTCATACATGTTACAGAGAACAAAGAGTCCAGGAAAGAGAGCATCCATTAAGAGGGATTTATTTCTTAAAAATGGGAAGAAATTAAGTACAGCCAGTCCTCTGTAGTCATTGATTCTTATCTTCAGATTTAAGCAACAGGTCTTAAAAAAATATTTGGAGGAACAATTTCAACTTCACTGAAAGTGTACAGAATGTTTTGTTATCACTCTTCAACAAGGTAATATAACAACTATTTACATAACATCTACACTGTATCTGTATGCTACATCAGCCAGAAGTGATTTAAACGTATATGGAAGATGGCTACAGGTTTTCTGAAAATACAATGGCATTTTATAAGAGGGACTTGAGCATCCACAGACCTTTACAAATGAGGGTTGTATGGGAACCAATCTTCTGCAGAGACCAACAACATACAATGGTGACTTCCTTATATGTTTTTTTCATTTAAACACACAAATGTTATAAAATCTCATTGTCAAGTAACCATAGCAAGAAAGGAGCAATAGCCTAGAATTCAAAACTTTGTCAACAAAGAAAAGTATCACGTAAGCATACAAAGAAGTGGTCAGCATAATTAAAAAGAAATATTAGAAATCTTTAACGAGATCCATGACATAGCTACTCGAATAGTTAAATATAAAATCTGAAAAAGAGATTATGCTACAAAATTCAGAATGTTACAAGCACTCTACAAAGTAATTTGACAGGTTTTTTTTTTCTAAAGCAGAGAATACAACTGTTTGACTTAGTAATTCTACTTTTAGGTATCAGGAACTAAAACAAACAGCTTCCACACAAAGATTGAATTGTAGCGGCATCTTGCCTGTGAACCTGTATCAGTGGCCACATCCATTTTTGTCGTGGCTTCAGGTGCTGATGAAAGTGGACAGAGGAAAGCGTGAGGTGTGGTTTCTCTCTCTTGGGTCATGGATCAGATGAGAAGGGCGGAGGCAGGCTGTGGCATTCTTTATTGTTCTGTATAAGATGTTCCCCAATAAAACACCCACTTATCATTTATCTTGGGTCTAGTGAAATCATTATACCCACGCCTATATTGAATGTTCACAGCAGCCTTACTCATGAGAGCCCCAAACCTGAAATAACTCAGATGTCCAAGAGCTGGCAAATAGATAAACAACTTATTATGTGGAAGATAACACTCAAGGAAAAAAAAAACTGTTGATACATATGACAACATAAAGGGATTGAGGAGCACTATAGCACATCTGCCAGATACAAACTACTAAGGGTCTGCTCTCACTTACTTAAAATTCCGCAGGAGACAAAATTCCATCAATAGACATCAGATCACAGATTGCCATGACTGGAGGGGATGGGAAGGACCAAATACAAAGAGGTGGGAGACACATCAGATGAGAGAAACACAGCCCATGGCTAGAATAGTGGCTATCTGTACATATCTGCAGAACTCCAGAACAGTATACAGTAATTCAGTAAGTCTGACAGTATATACATTAACTGTATATACATTGTACTTCACATACATGTTTTAAAAAAAATAACCTGATGGCCAGGCATTGGAGGCGCACACCTTTAATTCGGGAGGCAGAGGCAGGTGAATCTCTGTGTGTTTGAGGCCAGCCTGGTCTACAGAGTGAGTTCCAGAACAGGCTCCAAAGCAATGCAAAGAAACCCTGTCTAGAAAAACCAAAATTAAATAAATAAATAATAAAAATAAAAAGTAACATGATAACCACCATCAATTAATCTAAAAATCCTTAACTTCGCCTACAAGACTTAAAACCCTTCATGGGATGGTTCTCCAGATCCTCAAAGACCTAAGAAGGATCATAGCAATCAGCAGTGGCTAGATGCCTGGAGACCACCAACATTGAAATAATTGTTATACAATTTCTGCTGAGCTGTAGCCTTGCTAATGTTTAGTAATGTTTACGCTATAACTAATCTTTTCATTGTAAGGTGATAGATTTCTACAATTTGATAGTTCATGGATGGTAAACTATGGGAGACATGTTGAGAGATGTTCGATCATACTGTGAACCCCAAGTTAACATTTAAATTAATTAAGTAAAAGTAACCTTGGGTCAGGAGGCTTAGTTAGCAACTAGTTGATAGAAAGTGATCATAGAGCATCAGAGGGCATCTGGAAGAGATAGATACACAGGAAGTAGTAGGGGGAATTTTGAGTGCCATGGCATTTTCTGTTTGGGGGAACTGAAGGACAGGCTTTTATGAGACATCAACAAGGGGAGAAGGTTAGCTGGTTGCTACTCAACCTTTCTGAGCTAGCATGTTTTCACCCCAGCCTTTGAATCTTGAGTCTTATATATGAACAGAACAATAGAGATTTAGTTAAAGCTATCTTTAGTGGCAGCAACAGGACCAATGCCTTTGAGAATAGAATTTTCAACAGCCTGTGACCTAAGCCAGTGAAGCAGGCTGGTAACCGAAGAGTCATAATTGCTGGCTGAAAAATCAGTAGATTAAGGCACAACCACTATGCCAAATATAAAAATACTTGAACAAATATTTCCCAGGGGGCTTCCATGTATTGGTTGATATCTAGATAGGAATAGACATTGAGATTTTAGGCAAGAAAAGTCCTTGTTCACACAAAGTCTACTATACCAAAACTGCAATGTTTTCTATGGTAGAAGTTACATATGTATGTGCAAAAGACCTACTATTTATTGAGACAATCACTCAACTGTAACTACAATGTAAATACCAGAGTATCTATAGGCTGTGAAGTCAGAAGTAGAATACTCAGTACAAAATGAGTTCTATTGCACCATGTGAACTGGTCAGCCCAAATGGGGTAGTGGTATACCTAAAAAGCACTCAGTACCAAATGAGTTCTACTGTACCATATAAAATGGTCAGCCCAAATGGGGTTCTGGTATACCTAGGGTATACTCACAAGCTACCTTCTAAAACCCATCTTAGGTCTCTTGATCTTTTACCATGATAATGACCCTCCACTACTAAAGTCTAAAAACAGGCATGAAACAAAAATGACCCAGTACCTACCAAGGTAGTAACAGTGTTAGGACTACCAGATCTTGACAAAGGGAGACATGGGCAGATAGAAAGGTGTGGTGGCTTTAATGAGAATGGCCCCCATAGGCTCATATAATGAATACTTGGTGAAATTGTTTTGGGGAATGATTGGGAGGTGTGGCCTGTTGGAGGAAGTGCATCACTGGAAGTGGGCTTTTAAGGTTTCAGCAGCTCCAGGTCCAGTCTCCTTCACTCTTTACCTCCAACTTGAAGATAAGACATAATCTCTTAGCTTCTGTTTCAGTGCCCCTGGGCTGCCATGCTCCCCGCCATCATAGTCATGGACTAACTCTCTGAAACTGCATGTGGCCCTTCAAATTAAACCCTTCCTTTTACAAGTTGCCTTGACTGTGTCTCTTTGTGGGGATAGAAATGTAACTAACACAAAAGGAGATCTAGAAATATTCAAATCAGCTGCCAAAGATCATGAGTGTGGAAATGGAGCGATGCACTAAGCAGGGGGAGACAGCCAGCATTCTGAGTAGCAGAATCGATAAAGAAGTAGTATGACCCATAACAAGCACAGTCTAGTAACCGAACTGCCACCTAATGTTTGAACAGGCTATCCACCCTGTGAAGCAAGGAGACCTGGAAGCAGCAATGAACTTAGTAACACTCTTTTCTAATATTCAATAGATATGCCTCCTTGAAACCTGTTTCCCAAAACTCCGGTTTTCAACCTGATCAACAAAACTCATCATTCCCAAGTCCTACTGTATTCACATCTTCTTCGTCCCAGACTCACCTGCTATGGACACCAGTCCCCTCTACATAAACTCTTTCACAGCTCCCCAAACTTCCAATGAAAGCAGACAAGGCCTTTTATGGATGAGCCTCACCAGCCACTGTCCCTCATGTGGCTGAGTCCCAGAAGCCATGGGAAGAAGACACCAACTGCTCATGCTTTTTCTTTTATCTTGTGTCACCCTGTCTACTGTCTGAATATGTCTCCTATGTCCTGGCATGTCTGGAAACTTCAACCCTTTTAATCTTAGCTCAGATAGCCCTGCTTTTCAGTGCATTTCTTTGACCTCTCCAAATTTTATTTCTAAGTTCCTTGCCATGCCCTGGCACCTTGTCTAGTTTACCTAGACACCGAGTCTAGGTAAAATCAGCTACAATTTTAAGTTCCCACTAGGCTCCCACTAAGCCATAAACCCTTCCTAGTTATCACAGCCCCTAGGATAGAACCTGGGAAGTGAAGCAGGACCTCATTTGTTTGTAAATGACAGAACAGTTAGCTGCTTATGTGACATGTCTCGTTGTAGCCCCGTTGTAACCAGCGGGGGTAATGCAACAGCTTGAGAAAGCCCAAGCAAATATTATTTTGAAGTTCTTAAAGGTGTTAGAGGTGGTAGGTTGGCAACTCTCAAAAGAATAATTATAAAATACCTCCTTTAATTGAGACAAGGGGGAAATGGCTAAAAGTGATGACCCAAAGAGCATTTCTGACATTCTGGTCACTTGCATTTAAACCATGCTTCTATAGCATGGTGACTCATTTCCCTCTAAAGCTCAACGTCCTTATCTAAAAGGGTCATAACAGGGATTAAATATCTGTGAGTCAGCAAACGACCCACAGGGCTCTGTCTACTCAGTGCTGGCTGGTTGTGCAGCAGCAGCCCTGACAGGGCAGAATCAGGTCACATCCTGGTGTCTGCTGTGACTGATGGGCTAAGAGTCTCCTTGAGCGGTTGGCTTCTTCATCAACAAATGGAAGCCACTGTTATTCTAGTTGCATATAGGAGGCATGTAACAAAAGGGGTTTTGGTGCATGTAACAAAAGGGGTTTTGGTGGTGGTGGTTGTTTTTGCTTTTTTTTTTTTTTCCTAATTCTCCTCTTCTCTTTTCCCTGGGTTATGAACCACTGATTTCTGGGTAACCTAAAAATTTCCCATCATGTTCCAAAAAGGACTATCAGATTAACAACAGTTTGAAAGTCAAACTAAAGAGATGATGAGATGGTGGTGAACACCTTTATCACACACTCCGGAAGCAGAAGCAGGCAGATTTCTGTAAGTTCAAGGCCAGCCTGGCCTACAGAGCAAGTTTCAGGACAGCCAGGAATACACAGAGAAATGCTGTCTTGAAAAAGGAAAAAAACAACAACGACAGAAGACTGTGAGCATCTTACATCGATGTTCTTCTCATGGGAAAGAAAGAATCCCCTTTGTTTTCTGGGGATTAATTTATTTGGACTAAGCTGAAAGTGAGTCCTGTAAGTATAGAATTTTACAGAAAAGAAACAGCATGCTAAAAGTTTCATTAAATATGCTCGAGTTCATCCAGCCCATCATTTATATTCGTGGATTCTGTATAAACAGCACTTAGCAAACCACACAGTTGAAGAAATGCTATGTTCTTGCTAAAATGTGTAGAGAACAACTTGATGGAAAAATTTATGAAACTTGCTGCAATCCCAACATCACACATCTTTTGAGGATAATTATGGACCCATTGCAAATTAAGAATAGATGCATCCAGTGTATAGAGCACACCTTTATCAAAAGAACACTATATATCTCAAATGTTCACTTCCCAGACTCCTATAAATGGAACGGAGTCACACAGCTTATCACACTAACACAAGGTCTTAGGCCTAGCACAATATTAGCTGTGTATTAATCAATTAATAATCACATTGTTCTCCAGCCAGAACCTAGGAGTAACTTAGTCAGAAAAGATTACAGAAATTATGAACCAAATCTAGAATTATAAACCAAATGGCCAGAAGTGGCTGGGAAGGTCTATTATTTATTCTAGATACCTGAATATAAACAAGAGCTTGTGAAACAGTCTTAGGCCAAGTGAGAATGGCTGGAAAGAGAGCGGTAAATCCTCCTTACTTGTGAACATTTTCTAAATCCAAACTACATTCAGAGGTATTTTTGTCATGGTCAGACTAATCCTTCCAGTCTCTACACTTAACTGTGCAGCAGACACTGTGCTTTGCAGTTGGTAAATTATCATGCTTAAAATCCCTTATTAACCTATGGAAACTATTTCTTTAAAGAAAAACACAGGGGTAATGAACCCCCAACCACCTAAGGCTGAAAGAATTGATCTTACCTTGAGGGTGACTTTATAGTATTATTTATAAAAGACTACCTTTTAAATTAGTCACTGTGTTGCTTGAAAAATAAAAATTGCATAATATCATTTAAGTCACCCCGGGATATAATGCCAAGAAACTGTGTCAACAAGTTTCTGCTTCCTATTATCACACTCTGGCAATTTTCCATCCATTTAAAGCATCCCTAAACACCAAAGAGGTAATTTCAATAAAATGCAAGTCTTTCTTTTTTCCTTAAACAGCCCAGGCTGAGTTATTCTAGTCAAGTCAGCAAGCATCAGGTAAGAGAATCTATCTCGAAAGATAACACAGACAGCAAGCATGTACAAGTATTTGGGTGTGTGGGCACACACACACATGCACATACACAAACAACTTTGCATGAAGACACAGCTCAGTGGCAGAGTGTTGGTCTAGTGTGTGTAAGACCCTTTGTTCTATCCCAATATTACAAAAAATATCTCTATATTTATCATGGAGTTCAGGACACAATGTCTTAGCTTGCTGAAAGGCAACAGGCTCTGACGTACATCACTTCCAAGGACACGGCTTTCCCACATTCTTCTGTTCCCTGAGAGATATCAGTAACAACCCTCCAGCTTGGCTCTCTCCTCTCTGCTAGATATATAATTGGAGCCCTCCTCAAGTGCTTTTCTGAGCAGGTGGCACTAAATCCAAGCCAAAAAAACCCTACTCTTGGCTTTCAAGAAGATCCTAAGATCCATTCATCTCTTTCATAAGCAAGTATAAAAAGATGCCAATATCAACACCAGTATGTTCTGCTATCCTACAAAATTAAGTATAGCATTAGCAAAATGTAACGTAATCTATTGGAGACAACTTTTCTCTTAAGGCTTCAGCAGGTTTTATTGAAACATGTTTTTATATTATACAATTTTTAAAATTGGATAAAATAAGCATGACATGAAATATATCATCTTAACCATTTAAGACTGGTGGCGAAATTCACTCACTGTGCTATGTGCCATTAGGGCATCCATGTCCAGAACTATCTTCTTCTTACAAACCTAAATGTTCTGCTCATTAAGCAATTACGCATTCTTTCCTGCCCAGCCTGGAGCACATCTGTTTTCCCTCTCGACTGACTACACTTGATACCTGGTACAGATAGGATCTTTAATACTGCAGTTTCATAGCTAGCTACTTTTAGGTTGTATAATTGTCCCACAATTCAGCCATGCTGCAGTGTCTTTCACAGGACATTTCTCACTTCTTGTACTGAAACATTCATAACCAAAACAGAAGGCCAGCTTCAGTAAACCCTCAGCAGTAAACCTTTGTGAATAGACAGCTGAAGTACCAACTATTATGTGAACCAAAGCAAGGACCTGCCTGCATGGCCAGGATCTAGAGACATCCCTCCAGACTCAGAGTGCTATTCACTGCCACATTCCACAAACTTGCAATGAAGTCTGCAAGAGGAGTGTGTTTGCTCAGCCACATGTCATGTCTATAAAAAACAATAACACAAAAGGAGGTTTCACTCTGGATCAAATTTTGATACCTAATGTTTGCTTCATTCTGTCCACGGGGCTCTAAAGAAATTAATGTCAGGTAAAATAACTAAGCAGGAAAATTGAGACTATCCAAACTAATGTCTCCACAATATATACTTCAAACCCATGCCCCCATCATATTAATGGCGATTTTGCTATCTTAATAGTAAAACCAGTTAAGAATCTCATACTCAAATGACTGAAACCAGAAGAGATTCCGATTTCAGATTTTCATATAGATAAGGAGTTTTAGAGACGGAATCTAAGTTCAGACACCAAATTGTTACGTAAAATGTTTCACAAAGGTAGCCTCTGAGTTCTCTCCTGTCCATCATGCTGTACTCCCAAATCAACACAGGTCTTAGGAAAAATACTACCAGTTACCCAATAAATAACTGGTTGGTAAAAGTTAGTGCTTATAGCATAGTGTTCAAAATACTTATTTGCCATCAAACAAACCAAAAACGGAAGTTTACTTCTTTTCAGAATTTTCCTTCATATCAAGTAACAATATACTTACTATCACCAACAGAATTTGTAAAATAGTAACAATTACATTTTTAGTTCCTAGTGGTAGCAATGCTATATATTATTAGTTCTATGCGAGGATCTTCAAATTTCAGGTTTTCTAACTCCCTGTGTACCACAGGAAAGCCACTTTTTCTGTTCCTTGTTTCTTCCCTAACTAACACTACAAAATTGAACTGTTCATGACCTCAAGTGCTACACTGTTTAAGACCTTGGTGCTTGGGTTTGATCTATCTTGTCTGCTCAAATAGCTGTCAATCAACCTGCTTTAACAAGTAGCGGATCTGGGCTCTGGTCTGATCTCCAAGAAAGCTCTCCTAAACACATCAGAGGCCCCCTGGAGCACTTCCTGGCACAAGGCGGCCCCATAGGAGAGGCTTGATGAATAGCCAGAGTCCGGTAGTTTCACCATTCTGGGACATAATGAAAAACAGGTTCATCCCTGATCAAAAATTTGACCTAAAATGCAGACAGATGAAACCCTGCCAGGAATGGGGGAAGGGCCTGCGCTTATTTCTCCCCACCACTGCGATCAGCCACCTTTCTGGACCACTCTATCTGTAGAGCATGCCAGCAACCTCAAGAACACTTGATTGAGGCCTGGTAAGAAACAAAAAGTCTGAATCCCAAAACAGAGTTCCAGAATCCCCACAGACACAAAAAGGGGGATCAATCGAGGCCATTTCCACTGCTAAGCTTTGAGGACATCGTTATGCAACAAGGGATAATAGAGCGTTTACTTAAACCTCTAGCTTTCTTTCTTCCCAGTAAAATCTTTTATCTGAAAGTATCTATTTCACAGATTACAAAAATAAGCAAACCTCATCAAAATGGCACTGGACTGTTCCACTTCCTTGCAGCCAGTCACCAAAGAGAAGCCAGTCACCAAAGAGAAGCCAGTCAGCCTTCTCAAATGGCAGCACTGATTAAAAGATACTCTACTCGGTTTTGTTGAGCGGGACAGTCAGATTAAATGGGTCAACTACATAATTAAGCCATAAAAATAGAATAAGTTTAATAGTGTAATAATAAATAGTTCAATATTGTGGGGGTTAAATTGGTTTCCAAATAAAACTCATTTTCATTGCAGAATACACATTCCATTAGAGCTCTACTTGAAA
Organism: Cricetiscus sungorus; assembly: GCA_030556225.1. Taxonomy (NCBI): domain Eukaryota; kingdom Metazoa; phylum Chordata; class Mammalia; order Rodentia; family Cricetidae; genus Cricetiscus; species Cricetiscus sungorus. The sequence goes on from JANBXA010000114.1 coordinate 14,733,438, forward strand.
TCGTCATCATTTTGCAAAAGCTTTCATTTGGTTCACTGAGGGCTTTTTGACGTAAGGCGCTGAGACAAAGTTCAGAAATGGTTACATATTTCCACAAATTTAATTGAGTTAATAGTATCTAAATCAACTTTTTCTGGGATAAGAAAAAATATTTCAAATATGTAAATTTAACATATCTATCTTAAAATAAGAGCACCGAAGCCTTTTGAAAATAAAAATATCAACCTGCAAACCAAAAACATATTAAAATTCTAAGAAAAAGACTAGATTTTTAGTGTAATGTCTTGATTTTCTTATGTTACATTTAAAAATAGATATTGAAGTAGCATGCACTACAAGATACATTTTCTTTCCTGGGTACCTAACTTGCTCAGCAAATGATGCCGCAAAAGGAAGTCATAACTGACCCGGTGTTTTAGCTGTGAGAATCTGCACAGAAAAAAAGCAAGTAGAAAGCACTTCAGCAAAATCAGGTGGCTTACTAAGAAGAATGACTATGTTAAAGATGAGGAACACTGGTACCCAATGTGATGGGACAGACTGTCATCCCAGCACTGGGGAAGCAGAGTCTTCATCATGAGGCTCTTACTAGCCCACAGGTCCTCTGTAATACTTTCAACCAGGCAACCACCTTCAGACCCCCCCTTCCAGCCTGAGATAACCAACTGAATTACACTTGCTGTCCCAGCTTTCGCAATCACACCTAGAAGTTTAGAATCGCAAGCAAAGAAAGATCTGGGAAATCCTAAGAGTCAGACACCAGGATGATTGGCAAGTCTGTGCTTGAAGAGCCCTGTAGGTGATGATGCTAACTACAGTGCAAAGCACTTGCTGGCCCGAGGCTTCCTAGAGAGACCTGTATATAAGTGTATCATGGTGGATTCCAGCAGCCCTACTCCAGAAAGGAAGTCTTTGGACGGTTCGGACCACAAGGCAGGTGACCTTGAACAGCCACTGCAACAGACACTTTAGCTCTGACAGCTCTCTGGTTTTGCTTCCAAGCTGGAGAACAGAAGGCAGAGCTGTAAGACTTCCCAGCAGGCACCAGGTCCTTGATGTGTAGTCAGTCAGTCCCCCTCACAGGAGTCACAGAGCAGGAAGGGGTGTCCTGGGACTTAAGGTAACAGCTTCACCTCTCCTGCACTTTGCTTCCAAGTGTCCATCAGTTTTTACAGTGGCACTAAAGGGAGAACTGACCTTATTTCACAACAAGGAGCCCGGGAGTGCTCTGAATAGACTCCTCGCTAATTGTACCAAGGAACAGGTACAGAACCTCAAGGGCCCGATAAAATCACCCACCCTACATGAGAAGCAGAAAAGATGTGTTAGAAACAAAGCAGCCACTCTAAGAAAAGGGCAAAGCCAGCAGGTCCCAGGATGATGCAGTGTCAGCCTGGGACTATGAGCCACAGAGATGACTACACTGGATCTCAAGCTTTCACACAGCTACCGAGTCCCCTTTGCACATCAGTTCAGTCTGGACTGAGGCTCCTCTGATCTCATAGAAGGCTGATACCTGCCTTCCCTGCGTTCTCCTGCATGGGTTCTGCTTCAGTCATTTAGAGAGCATACATTTCACTAATTCCTAAAAGGGTCTTTCTGATATAGCAAACTGCTATTGACTCAGCCTAGGAAGTGCCAGGCTGGGGCAGTTCCCAATTCTTTACCCACACAGGGTGAAGACACTATAACAGTCTCATACCCAGAGGCAGCATACTACTGATTCCATACTACAAACAGGTCCTGTGAAGACACCAATGTGAGAGCCTTCACCATAGAGCCAAAGAAGGGGACAGTCCAAGCAGACCCAAAACCAGGGTCTGTGAGAGCTACTCCTTCATGGCAAGCTCAGGAGCACAGGCCCTGGGACACAAGAAAAGACAAGACTCTGTCCAGCACACGGCCTCTCCCAAACAACCGAAGGCTGTCTTATCTCTGCACCAAGGCCTGTGTTACCAGAAGAGGATTGGCTGAATAGCCTTGACTAGATATTCTTGAGACCTAGCTTTCCCGATACCTAGAAGCCCTTCAGATGTTGGGAAGTGGTATTTTCCTTTTCAGAGTTTGGAATGTTTCTCACAACTTGACTGAGAGCATCTCAGATGGTAGGATGCTTCAAAATCTCAAACTGTTTGGGAGGATAGATATCTGAAATGTTCGGAGTTCATTACATGCGGATTGTGGAGGCGATCAGGGAAAGCTGAGTGCGTGATAACAACTGCAGAAAAGTGCAGTGAAGTACAGAAACGCAAATGCGCATCTATGGAGTCCTTATCTTCTAGTCCAGCAGCCTTAGGAAAGAGAAGGGGCAGGAAGCCAGCTGAGCGCAATTTGTGCTAGGGAACCCATTCTTGCTTTCGGTTACTACTACTTTCCCTTCTACTAGTACACGGCCATCTGCTTAGCAGAGTGTTGCCAAGAATATGGAGTCAAGGAAGTGCAGAGTCTTGCATGGCAGCACTCGGAGGAAGCAGCAAGCCACCGCCATGAAGCACTGTATTGGATTGGGTTTTCTGACAGCCATAAGAGAGAGTAAGACAGAAACAAGTAATGGGCACTATTATGACTTCAGTCAAGGAAATCTAGAAAAAAATTATCATTCCAGCTAGTAATTATTATAAAAAGTGATAGAGTTACTATTTTGCATTTTTTTTTTTTTTCAAATTAAATCTTCAAGCCTGAGTGTAGTTTCACACACGCAGGATGTCTTGGTTCAGGGTGGCTACATTTTTAGTACCTGGTGAGTAGGTGGGGCCAGTGTTATAGCAGCCAGCACATGTGTGGGCTGCAAGTGCTTCCCCCAAAAGATCAAGGCATTCACCTCCGTGGCAACACGTTTTCCATGCTCCATAACCTCACGGGATGCAGTTCCGCATTCCCACTACAAAGTCTTCCAGCACGTGAGTGATTATAGCACGTCTTCCATGCTCCACAATCTCTCAGGATCCAGTTCCGCATTCCCAAGGCAAACTCCTTAGCACATGAGGGACTGATAACTCACCTTGACTTGTAGATAAGGCCCCCACACACAACAGCAGATAGTTAAGTCTGAACCAGATGGCCAGCAGACTCAGCTGGCTCTATATGACAGACATCCTTTGTTTATTGCTGGGCAAAATGTACTTTATGCCTCTGCATTCAGGCTGCTCAGGCATCATGAAGATATGATTGCTCCCTTTGTTCTTTTTGTTCAGAACACAGAAGGTCAAAGAAAATTAGAGAGAAGATGTCATAACAGAAGCCTTTTAGAATGGCCAAGGAGCCCAGGATAGGAATGAAGCAAAAAGAGCTTCAGACCAAGGAAAGGGCAGGTGTGGAGGTTGAGCCGGTCAGGAAGAAGACTGCGGATGCTGAGGTCAAGCCAGGGAAGGCCCAGACAAGTATATGATAATTTGTTCTAAGCATGGCAGCCAGGGCTTTGAGCGGCCTGGGAATGTGACCAGATCGTTTCTCAGCTGACTCACAAGTAAATTCAGCAGAGGCAGGAAGGTGAGAAAAGGAAAGATTTGCAAGGGTACCCCCCAAGATGGAGTACCCCAAGAACACAGAAAAGACCTGGACAGGGTAGAAATGTCAGGGTTGGGGCATGCGGGCTACATGACCAAGGGAGCCAAAGGGGTCTCAGTTTTCAATAAGCTACCAAATATGACAAAAACAAATCCTGTCCTCAGCCTGTAGACTGGAGGCCCTGGCTAATGGGTGCATGCTTGCTGGGAACCTGGCTTGGTAATGGGAAAGAATTCACCCCCTTCTAGACAAAGTGTCCTGGGTTTGTTGTTGTTGTTGCTGCTGTGATAAACACTAACATCAAATGCAACTTGGGATACAAAGGGGTTTGTTTGTCTTACAAGACCCAATTCATTCTCAAGAGAAGCCAAAACAGATCCTGAAGCAGAGTTCCAGGCTTGCTCACACAGGTTTCAAAGACAGGCCTGGACCACCTGCCCAGGGGTGGCACCACCTACAGTGGAGTGTGCCCTCTCCTATCACTTAGTAGTCAAGATAATGTCCCACAGACATCCCCACAGGTCAACTTAGTGGACGCAATTCCTCAAACGCGACCCCATCTTCCAAGGTGTGTGGAGGGTTGCTTCAAGTTGAGAAAAGCTAGCCGGCACTGTGGGTTTCTTCTCCCCAGAGATGCAGCTGACCCCCTGAAAACTCCCTTGCACAAAGTGCTGCTGCCATATGTGCTGCTGGAGGTTTCAGAGACATCTCTCTTGTTTGCAGGACAACGTCTCTCCCAAGCTTTCTGTTGCTTTACACATCCAAATGCAGTGGAAACGCAATCTAACACACTGTTCCATACGAAGTACTTTGTCTTGAGGGAACCTTAAACCACTTAGGCTGCTATTATAGTGGATAATATTTCATAGAATACCCTAAACAGAGTGGCTTATAAACATAAATTTATTTCTCAAATCTGTAGATAAGAAGTACAGGCCAAGGGGTCTACAGATGTGCTGTCTGGTAAGGGTCAACTTCCTGGTTCATATACTGTAGCTTACCACTATACCCTCAAGATCGACAAGATACAGGATGGCTCTCTGGCTCCTTTACAACAGCACTAACACCATCATGGAGTTCTCCTCCCTCCTGACTTAGTCCCATCCCAGAGCACTCCAATACTAGCAGTTTGGAGATTAAAAGCAAAACTATATCAAGTGCATCAACTATAGTAACATGATGCTCTGTGCTAAAAACAGTGCCAGGAACATAGGCACAATTTTAAAGGCCTGTCATATGATTTTTTTTAGATAGACTTAAGGAGAAATGAATCACTCATAAATAATCAAATGCTTTTAATTTAGCAATATTGAAAAAATACTAAAGCACCCCCTTCTTTGTGTAAGTTCCCGCATCAGATTAAAAACTGTTCCCTGCTATCAGATCAAATCCATTTGATGTGGAAATCAGATAGTGTATATTTACAAGTTTCAAAAGAGTGCCCTCCCTGCTTTAAGTCTCAAAAACAAATGAGAATGAAAGACAAATCAAGTATTATTATGAAAAACTACTTTTATACCTTAAACTTGAATGGAAGCAATACCAGGCATTAAACATAAAGTGGAAAGACATCTGGTCTGTATGGAACCGACACCAATTTATGAACATGATCATCAACACACCCTCTGCAGAGTACAGAGAGGGGTATGGATGACACACTCTTTTCTTTTGTCAGACAAGCTAGAGTACAGAGAAGGGTATGGATGACACACTCTTTTCTTTTGTCAGACAAGCTATACCAGATGAAAACGTGTACCTGGACAGATAAACTTCTGCCTCACAGAAGAGAGACACAAAACCAGAGCAGAGCTGTGAGACCCAGCTGACAGCAGCCCTCGCCTGAGTTCAAGGCAGCGGTGTTGGAGGAAGGATAGCGATGCAGGAAGACAGCCCAGAAGGTTCTATAGACCCAAGACTTAGGAGATCTAGCCATCTTATTTCACAGACTGGGAAAACAGTATCTTCCTGAGGATGATTTAAAAACATTCACCTAATTAGTGAGGCACACTGATCATACCATGGGTACTCGAGAGCTACGGTTACAAGCCAATCTAATTGACCTACAGCGAACCTCGCTATTTCAACTCCGTGAGGTTACCACTGAACTGGGGGACTAGGTACAGCAGCTGACCCACCACAAGCGGGTGGGCACTCCATGACCGCGTGGGACAAAAAGGTGCAAGAGCATCGAATTTATTTATCCACACTCTTCTCCAGCTCTCTCTCTGCCTGGCTGCTTGAGCTCAGCCATCTGTTGGCCTGACCTCCATCTGGAAACCACACTACTGGTTGTCCTTGTTTTCCCAGCTTGTAGACAGCAGCATGGGACATGTCACCCTCCCTAGTCATAGGAGTCACTTCCGTAGAGTGTATTTGCCATTGGCTCAGCTTCCCTGTAGAGCCTTGACTACTGCAAGGCATATGCATTAACGCTGTCAGAGAAAATGCAAAACTGGAAGTAAGATGAAGATACTTGAGTATTCCAGACACAAAATGGTGAAGATTCATCACGGTGTCAGTGTGCTTAATTAAAGGTTCTGGTGATGGGGCTTCTTTGTCGCTGACTCTCAGTTCCTAAGAATCAGAATGCTTCATGGGAGAAATGGCTCCAGGAAACCCTGGGGGAAACAGCAACTGGGGATTAACAAGGAACACAGACCAGTTCTGTGCCAGTGACTGCTGAAAGGAGAAAAACCTGCAGGAGAACTCAGATAAGCAAGCAAGGAAAAGTCACATGGGTGGAAACAGAACAGGCTTCACAATGATGGGAGGGCAGATTCACAATGATGGGAGGGCAGCAAGGATGCTCATACTGAGCATGGAACTCTCTCTCTCCCTCTCTCTCTCTCTCTCTCTCTCTCTCTCTCTCTCTCTCTCTCTCTCTCTCCCTCTCTCTCTCTCTCTCTCTCTCTCTGTCTCTACTTCCCTTCCTCCCTTACCCCCAATCTGGCACATATAGAACTCTTATCACCTTTAAGGAATAGTCTTTTTTCTTTTTCTTTTCTTTCTTTTTCTTTTTTGGAAAAATTCAAGCAATTCTGATAGACTACAATCTTTCCCAGTATGACTTAAGAATATTTCAAGTACCTGTAAAATATATATTTATATAGCGATAATATTCTTCTCCGGTATGAGCTATAAATATAGATTTATAGCCAAGAACTACTATAAAATCTTTAATATATCAAAGAACTAAATTTCTATACAATCGGCCTGTCTTCTCAAAGCTAAAGCCACCTTGGCCAAACAGAATGGGTTGGGCTGCAACCCATAGACCTGTGAGCCAGGTACAAAACAGCACTAGAGTCACAGCTAGCCAGCTAGGAACTACTGGCCACTTCTCTCAGTCACCCGTGGTCACCAAGCAAGAACCAAGTTTGATGAGGAAACAAAACATGGCGTTCCAACTCATGACCACTTGAAAGAGCACAGCACATTGACAGGTTACAAGGGTTTTAAATGCACATGACACCTGCAAACCCACAAAGAGCCTTCCCGTTCAGCACTGTTCCTTTTACCTCTGAGAATTCTCATGCTATTATCATTTGTCACCAGTCCCCACTTACCGAGGGCCCAATTTCCAAAAGTATATCATTCATAATTTTTTTTTAATTTGAAACAAGCTTGTTTCACATGTCAATCCCAGTGCCCTCACCCTCCCCTCCTCCCCTGAGTCCCTCCCAACCCCCATCCCCTTTCTGTTCCCCAGGGAGGGTGAGGCCTTCCATGGGGAGTCGTCAATGTCTATCATATCATTTGGAGCAGGGCCTAGGCCCTCCCCCATGTGTCTAGGCTGACAGAGGATCCTTCTATGTGGAATGAGCTCCCAAAATCCATTTATACACTAGGGATAAATACTGATCCACTACCAGAGGCCCCATAGACTGTCCAGTCCTCACTCCTAATTTTGCAGTAGTTTTGCAGTGCTTAGTGTGGGTAGCTTCCAATGCCTCTGCATGCTAACCAAGTGACTCCAACCCAAGCCGTTTCCAACTAGTGGGAATGGCGGCCATTGGTAAGCCAAGGAAAGAAAGACGACTGGTATGGCTGTATGTGTGGTGACTAAATGTGTGCACTCTCGCACATCTGTGACTATGGGGAGTTTGCATAGGGTCTGAACTTTGTGTCTTCTTTACCAAAATGCATAGAAAAAGTACGCAGCAAGCAATAAGTGAGCCCTTCAAAAGACTACACAAATATCGGTACTTCTAAAATCAGCATGGGTTTCTTTTGAAAGCTTCTGATAGCATTTAAAACAAAGCACCAACGGGAAACAACAACTAAGCAGGAACTGGGGAAACAAATAATCCATAGTCCAGAGTAGCAGCTGGCAGCGTCTGCCACGCAATGTCAAGGTGGGGAGAATGCTCAGTGTCTTAGACAATGGGAGTAGTTTAATGAGCACTGGCCACTTTTGCACAGGTGACACTTACCTACTACATTTGTTCCCATTGCTTTTTAAGGATTTTATTGTTTTTGTTTATGGGTGTATGTGTCTGTGTGGATGCATGTCATGTGTGTGCATGCCCATGGAGGTCAGAAGAGGATGCCAGATCTGGAGTGGGAATTACAGGCCACCTGACATGTGTGCTAGGGACCCAGCTCAGGTACCCTGGAAGAGCATGCGTGACCTCAGGGGATCACCCCACCACTCCTCCAGCCCCACTCCATGATTTTACTATGTAACAATCAGGTATCTATCTGTAAGCAGTACCTCAGGCCTTAGGTGACTTGTGGTGACATTCAGCTCACAGAACAAATGAGCCTTAGTCTCCTGCAAGCTACTGCAATTCCACTACCCCCAAGAAACCCGTGTTTCTAAGTATAATCTCTTCTTCCCTCCAACCTCTCCTCCCCCAGACTGAGGAGAACAAGTATGCTCAGCTCAAGTGAAAAGTCAGCCACTTCACAGCTTATACTGTGACAAAGGACAAGATCACTAGTTGACATCAGGTCTTTGGGCTGTGTCACCAAGATCCCAGGGGAAAAGGGCCTCTTACCCCAGCAGGGCAGTGTAGCCAGCATCATGGGTCCAACCACAGTACCAGGCACTGCACAACCTGTTGAGCATGGTTTCACCTTAAGGAAAAGATACACTCAACACACAGACAAAATACACGTGAAGTTTCGTTAGGGATGAGTGCTGTGAATGAAATCCACCAGTGCAGCTCGTAAAGGGCTACGATGCTAGCTTCAGTGGTCATGACAACCTTTTGTCCTGTGACACAAAGGTTGAAATCACATGACTGAGAACGAATAAGGCATGGAACCCATAAGAGAGAAAAACAAGAGTTCTGCACTTCGTAAGCTTCTCACCTAACTTCCACAGTGGTCTCGGAAGTAGGAATGGTAGCCATTCCCATTTTGAAGACCAGGAATTGATGCCCTCCAGCCTCTGGGACTAGCTGAACTTCACAGAACCAGCCTGCACCCCCACACTGAATGGACTGGGAGACCCTCCCTCTTCTCTAGGAACCTACTTGCTGTTCACTGGCGGCAAGTATTCATTTGACCTGGGATCCTCAGGGCCTCAGCCAGTTCAGTGACTTAATGGAGGAACCATGTGGATCTCACAGGTCTGTCCCCATTCAGCGCAGTCACAGGCAGTGCCCAGAACCCAAACACACACAGAGGGTCAGAGACTCCCTGAAGCATGGCAAATCTGGCATTGCCACATTCCTGGTCTCTGTGACTGCAACCATGTAGATATAAACACTTTGCACATCTATCTCCCTCACATGTCTGTGAAACACTCAGGAGTATTCACAGCTGGTGTAGTTTTCAGCATCAGTTTCTGAATGGCAGACCTGAACTTCCTCCCATGGTTCTCGAAAACCCGGCTTCACTCACATCAGTCAGTGACAAGTGGTTACATACAAAGCCAGCGAGTCCACCCAGCTTGATCTGCAGAACGGGCTACATGCCACTGACCACAGCACACACCTATGTTCCTGGTGTTGTGTCACTGTCCAGATAGGGTAGTTCTAGCCCAGTGGCATGGAGAATGCTATGTCTCAAAGTCAGAGGTATGTCAGGTGAGGAGATTTCAGAGTTCCACAGACACCAGGCCCTCCAGCTCCTTGCTTTCTTCTGGTCTAACAAACACTGTGCCTACCCACCTCAGTACCTTGGCTTTCGGCTTGTACTTTTCTCCAAAGATCCACTGTTTGTCCCCCTCCCCACAACCGAGTTTCCAAATCTGCAAACTAAAGCCAGGTCATCTGGGGATTAATCCACCATGCACAGAATAAATGGAACACTGATGGGGGATGTCCTTGTGTATATATGTTTATCTTATTGGTTGATGAATAAAAACACTGACTGGCCAGTAGCCAGGGAGAAGTATAGGTGGGGCCATCAGGCAAGGAGAATTCTGGGGAGAGGAGGCAGAGGGAAACCACCAGAGATGCCATGTAGCTACTGGGAAGATACGGCACTCTGGGCATTCTTTAGTAAGATAAAGCCAGGTAGAAATACATAAATTAATAGCTATGGGTTAATAATTAAGAGAGCTAGCCAGCAAGATGCCTGAGCCATCAGTCTCTGTATGTTTCTTTGGGGCTAAATGGCTGCAGGACCAGGCAGAACAGAAACTCCATCTACAAACACACACACACACACACACACACACACACACACACACACACACACACACACACACTATAATCTTCAAGGCCACCAGCTGACCTGGTTCCTTTGTCTCTTGTTACAAAGGCTGTTCTGTCTGTCACAGGGCCTTTGCATAAGCTATCCCTATGATCAAACATTCTTCAAATGTTGCCTTGTTTGCTTTTTTTGTTTTTGTTTTTGTTTTTGTTTTCCTAGCACTCACTAAAGTTCTCAATGAAACTTTCTAAAACCACACAGTCCAAGTAAGAAATCATCCCCATTCTCAACTGAAACTGTTATTCCCTTACGTTGGGGTTTTGTATATTCATTTTGTGCAGTGGTTCTCTATCTGTGGATTGTGATCTCGGTGGGGTCACATATCAGATATCCTGCACATCAGATTTTTACATTGCCATTCATAACTGTAGCAAAATTACTGTTATGAAGTAGAAACAAAAACTAATTTTGTGGTTGGAGGTCACCACAACATGAGGAACTGTATTAAAGGGCCAATTGTTAGAAGGTTGAGAAGCACTGATTTAATTTATTATCTGTTTCCCCACTCTGCCCTCCAAAGCCTCATGAGGCTAGTTTTGATTGACAGGGTCTGCAATCACCTAGGCAACATGCTTCAATCACACCAATGAGGGCATATTTAGCATAGCTCAGCTGTGTACATGACTGCGAAGGATGTGCTTAATTTCCTGTTAGAAGTGGTGGGAAGATCTACTCTACATGTGACCAGCAGCACTATGGCCTTCCATCTTGGGCTGTACAGATGGAGCAGCACCACCCTGGGCTTCCATCCTGGACTGCAGAGATGGAGCAGCACCACCCTGGGCTTCTATCCTGGGCTGCAGAGATGGAGCAGCACCATCCTGGGCTTCCATCCTGGGCTGCAGAGACTGAGGTATCAGCTGAGCAGAAGCCCCACCCCCTCCTGCTTCCTGACTACAGCTGCTGCATGTCACCCACTGCCTCATGCTTCTGCCTCTGTGACTTCCCTGGAACTGTGAATACATCTTGTCCTTTAAACTGCTTTTGTCAGATACTGAATCATAACTGCAGGAGTCATGGTAAAAGGAAGAGTAATTAATAACACAAGGCAGGTACAGGCAGGGACCACATCTTTCCTGGGAAGGTTTTATTAAAAAAAAAAACAACAACAAAAAAAAACTTTCTGACACACAACAAATCCTTTGCAAACAATTTTTAATATATTTACCATAACAGGACAATTATTAACTATATTCTTTTGGATAAGTACTTCTTTTCACTACTAAGTTTATGGGACCAAATCACTGCTGGTAGCAATGATCATTTTGAAGTACTACCCATGAGTCTTCTTTAAGAAGACAACTAAAACGATGGGGAAAAAAAAATAAAACTTCTAATGTCGGTAGAAAGGGAAAAAATGATTTTCATTACAACACAAATACCCAAAAATCCCTTATGCTTAGGATTGTGTTTTTAAAGGCCTTATCTGGAACTGGAAAATTTTAAACCACATTGATCTTGGCCTGGTGCACAAGCCACACCAAGAAACTCTTACAGTTCTCCCAGAAACCAGTCTGCTAAATGACAGTTTCCTCGAGCTGAGGTGTTCTTTTTTTGACTTTGCATCCAAAACCTTTTCCATTCTAAAATCCCCACTCTAGCGCCTGTTGAAAAGTCTGCTATTGGGCACATGTCCCCCGTTTTTTCTTCATTGACAAGGCTGGGGGGAAAAAAAGCAATTTGTTTCGCTACTAAGCTTTAAAAGAACAGAGGAGGGGAGGCCAAGGGTCACAAGCAGAGGTCCTTAAGCAGTCTCCTCAAGAGATAAACTGGATCACATGAAAAAGATTAAGGACCTACTCAGCCAGTTCTCATACATAGGAAGAAACTGAAGGTGTCAAAATAGGTATATGCATTGCACACGTTTACTAATTTCATATCACAAAAGCATCGTTAACAAACCTGTTTAAGCGTCTGCAAGCAAGATGGAAAGGTACTGTGGCAGAGTACAAAAGGTTGGACCATATCGATGCTGTCATCATCAGTATGAACAATGAGAAAATACATCCCCACAGCTATCCTTCAGATCCTTCATGTTCATCATCCCACATCGGACCTTACATTGCCCAGAATCACAGTCCCATCCTGCTTTGGGGGACAGCAGGGCAGCACTGTGTCCAAGTCACCTTCCCTTTGTAGAGGTTCCCGCGTACTACTTATTTACATTACTATTTGTTTTCCGTAGGGTGGTCCACTCAGAAACATCATCCATCTTTTTTTTTTTTTAATTTTTAAAAATTAAGTTAGGCTCGAACAAAACAGGCAGAGACTGGAAAATAGAGAAGGAATTTGCTTCAACCCTCACAGTCCTATATAGCCATGAGAGTAATCAATGTAAACAAATTCAGAGGGAGAGAGCATCCTAATGTTAAAGGAGGAGTTAAAGCTGCCATGAGCAAATGCCCAAACAGATCCAATGTCCAAGCTGTCTTTATTAGCCTTTTATCTAATTCAAAGACACTCAACTGCCACTCTCCTCAAAACCTAAAATAAGTCATCTTGGTCACGCATTAGGGGATTCCTCTGAGGTTAGTAAAAGCTGAAGTCCTCCTCATTGGAACTGTGTGATGATCAAGCACTACCCAGAAAAATCCAAACTCCATCACTGACTAGTGAGATTTTTGATATCAAAACCCCAGAAAAAGGAGCAGTGGTCTCCAGCAGCTGAAGAAGGTTTTCCCCACTGGGCTCCGGTAGCCACACTCATCTCAGTACTTACTCTGAGTCAGACAAGTCACTGAATTCACTCACAGATAACAGCAAAACTATTGGCTGTTAGAGGCGGGAGAGAAAGTCTAGAGATATGCTACTCGGAGAACTGGCCTTCAGAGATAACTGATGAGGAGCCAGAAACCCTTGCCTGAGTGCATTTATCCACTTCCTAGCCTGGGTGCTCACAGGCCCGGGTCCCAGGCCACACAGTAAAAATTCAGAGTCTTTACCTTGAATATCAGCAGCTCATTCAGCATACCAGGTGCCAGGCAAAAGATAAGCAGCAAGAGTAAAAGCCGAGGGGGAGGGAGGGGCTAACACAGGCTTCCCTAAATAAGCTCAAAATGCTAATAGGATTCTTACCATTCATTTTCCTATGTTGAAAGTGCATATTGAAAACAGAAAAAGTCCAGGGTAGCTGGAGAGGCTATTGGCTTAGGTTAGCCCACCTAACTCTAGCATGAAGAAACAAAAGGGAACAGTACAGCTGATAATTTTCATAAGCAACGAACATTTAACATCGAGAACATTGTAGGGCTCTCAAAAAAGAGAAAACGTTGTCTACGTAAATGCCCCCAAGATTTAAAAACACAAAAGGAAACGTAAGAAGCCATGTCATTCCTAACACTAATGCAGGCCAGTTTCTGTACTGTGGGTTTTGTTCACAGCTGAGGCAAACACTGCAGCAGATGAATCCATCCTCATTTTCCTTAAGCATACCTGTGCTGTGACTGGGCTACCAGTCCCCCACAGCACCACCTACTGGTCCTTGGCTGTATCTACAACAACTCCATTTCAGGAGGACCCCAAGACTTCAAAACATTGAAAAATGAAAAAGATTGTCACTTCAAAGTCAAGGGTGGAGAGAGAATGTGAACTGATAACTAACGGACAATCACATAAAATACCTAAGTTGCAAGCACCATCTTTTGGTTGCTGAAAATGGCAAGTGGGTAGTTTAATTTTTTTCCCCCTCTACTATTTAGCCTACAGATCCCAAGGCTTTAAGGCTAGAATAATGACATACTCTGAGGGGTGCTCACTCAGTGAATACATTCATCTTTCATTAATGACAAGCATGGTGAGTGTTAACTAGCTGCTATGACCGCTTAAGAAGGGGTGATCTGAAGATGAGGTTCACAGCAGGGGTTTCCCTCATGTCCAAGCCCTTCATAGACAACCATGCCCCTTAGAGACAACCAGCTCCTGTTCTGAAACCCACTACGCCATGGATACAGTCAGACTCATAGACCAACAAGTAACAAAACCTCCCTTCCCAGCCAGCTTGTCAGTCTCTTGCAAACAGTCCAATCTCAATTCTGATCTAAAATTAAATCACAGACTCAAAATAGACCACGATTTAAAAGATCTGGGATGGAAAAAACAAAACAAAACAAAAAAACATTTTTTTCTAAACATGAACTGAAAATAAAACCAAAGATAAATATAGCTCATATTTCTCTCTGCTTCCAGGCCCTATGTTAAGGCCTTTGCAGATTTTCGGGTTGGAGAAGTAATGTCATCCTCAAGTTCAATTCACGATTTTAAGAAGTGTCACAGATTAAATGAAATGGGGTAAATCAATGGCATATTACCATCTACCTACCCTTATCTTTAAATAGCTATGCTTAATAAATAGCTCATTTGAATGACCAGGTCTCAATACCACAAAATGAATACAAATACAAATAGCAACACAGTACAGTCACATGACTTAGAATGGTGGATGCTAAAGAACCCTTTAACGCCAACAGAGGAAGTGAAAATGGAAGTCATATTTATTCATACAGAAGAAAAAAATGCTGATTCTGCTATCATACTCCTCTCTGTAAAAATAGACTCACAGCCAGCCATGCACTGTTGTCACAGATGTGCGCCAGATTTACACAGGACATAACTTAGCTGTGGGGGGAAAACCGGGAGTTTGCCTGAATCTTAGGCAGGAAAGAATGCCTGTTCTTTCTTGGAGAGGGTGACTGTCAATAAATTCCAACAGCAACTTGAAAGGGTTAAAAGGCTGGGCGTCAGGTGGTTTTATTCCCACTTTGGGGAGTAATAAAGCAAAGTTATCTTCTCTTCCTTCTCCACTCGCCAGGATGGAGAGACTTGTCACTGCCATTTACACCATCAGGCTTGGCTCCTGCTTTTTAACAAAAGGAGGGGTAGCGCAGACACCCAGCTTCCCACAGCCTGGCATTGTCGCCAACTTCTGGGCACCGCTAGGTGACAGGGGCACGAGTGAACCAGGACCAAATTTATCTATTTCCCAGCTGCATGCTTTCAAAGAAAGAGGGGACAACCGAGCTGTGGGAGGACTAGAGGGTGTACGTGTGTTGGGGGTTGGGGCAGAGACAAACAAACTTTCAGAGCCCCGGGATCTGCATTCCCGTAGGAACTGGCAGCACAGTGGCGCGCCCGCGGGATGACCTGGGTGGGTGGGGACGCAGCACGGAGAGGGGCCGGGGACAGTCGCGTCCTCGCCCACCCTCTCCACCGCAGCTAGTGAGCCTGCCGAACCTGGGCCTCGCCGCCGGGCCGGGGCGCGCAGCCGTGCGCAGGGCGAACGGACATCGGGGCCGGGCTCCCGGCGCCCGAGCCTCCTCGGAGCAGGACCCTGCGCCGCACTCCCCACCCGCCAGCGCCCCAGCTTACCTGAGCCGTTCTCGGGCCCCTGCCAGGCGGCCAGGCCGGGCAGCAAGCTCCGGGGACCGCGAGCAGGAGCTTGGGCCCTGCGGGGCACTGCAGGCCGAGATGAAGCAGCAACCGGGTCCTCGGCGCCCGCTCCGAGCCGACCGCGCTGGCCGAACGGGCCCAGATCGCGCGGCAACGGAGGGTTGGGCTGACCGCCGCCGCGTTTGCACCTCCGCACCGAAGGGGCGGGCTCAGGCAGGCTCCGCGGGAGAGCGAGGGAGGGAACTTGGAGCCAGTGGCAGCTGCCAGAGCTCGTGTCCCTGCGCAGCCGGCACGCCCCCAGGACGCCCCGCCCCCAGCCCACCTTCCCGCCCCACCCCCTCGGCACCCTCACGCCTCCCGGCTCACCTCCGCCCCGCCCACCTGTGCCCAGGCTGGGCTCCGACCAACCCCACGCCCACCGTGCGCCCCACTTCCCCACTGCTCCACCCCTGAGAGGCAGCCCCGGCATGAGGCTCTCCCACCCCAGGACAGTGCAGACCAGGCTGTGCTGGGTACCCAGAAGCTTGTGCAGCTGTGATGAGCCCACCTGAAAGCCCCTTGTGGAAGATCTTGGCGCCCATCTCCTAACTACACGTGGTCAGTAAGGGTTTTCTCCTTGGGCAGGAAGCATTCAGGAAGAATAAGCCCATTCTGATTGAGTTTCGCTAGCAGGAAATCTTAAACGTTAAAATCCGTGCTTACTAAAAGGAGATTGAGGCCACAATATATTTCTGGAAAGAATATTAAGCATTTTTTTTTCTGTTTTTAACCCTTAATACGTTGAAATGTAATGATGTTGTATAGTTTTTGCCAAAGGCCATTTATACATATTTAAATTATGCGATTCTTAATTCCTTCTAGTGCAGAAATTCTAAAAGTCAGATTTCTATAATAAATTTTTGGCTATTTGCAGGAGTATTGTGTTAATAAGTGGCATAATGCTAGGTTTTGAGTAGAACTTTGGCATGCAAATGAGTTCCTTGTCAGCAAATTACATTGTAGCTTCCATTTCTACTCCAAACCTAGTGACAGTGAAATGAAGCTATTTTTCATCACTTACCATAGCAAATGCAGGCAGTTTCCAGCCAGTGCAGAAGACCGCCCCAAGCACCACCCCCAATACACACACACACTTTTGCTTATTTTCTCCTAACCTCTGTATGGCTGAAATACAAACCTCAATTTGCATTAACAAGGATGGCCAAATAAAATATATCTTATCCCCTGGACATAGAGATGGGAGACAGGAGACCATGTTTTACTTAGGAAAAATCAAGGTCCTTTCTCCTAAATGTGTCTGCAGCACCTGTGTGTACCCCATCAAAGAAGAAGACCAAGCCAGAAGAAATGTCAACAAGGGAGAGTCAGGAAAACTCACATATCAACCGCCTTTGCCAAGCCCTCTCTGGAGCATCCTGAGGAGGTCGGCAGCAGGGAATTGTCTTTCTTGCTCAGAAGTATTGAGCTCCCTTTCAAAATCTTGACTTATAAAATCATAAAAGATTTCCCTGTGCTTTGGATATCAGAAACATAACCAGTGAGTTCCAACTTTTTTGTTGCCCAAATCAAATTAGTTCTTGATAATGAAGTCTGGGCCGAGAAGTCACTTAAATCCCTGGGTTTTAATAGGATTAAGGTTCTCATGGAAGGTAATCTTACTTTTCACCGTAGAATTGGTGTACCCATACTGTTCTTACCATAACTGAACCCAAAGAGATGTGGTCAGAGAACAAGAGGCAAGCAATAATGTCTAAACCAGAACCTCCTAGTGAATTTCCTGTCATATCAGTACAATAAAATGTGCTTATCTTTCAAGACAGATTCTAAAGGGCTATTATAGTCTTCTGGGGGATTCGAAGCCTAAGTTTTGAACTATGAATGCTCCTGTACTTGAGTATGGTTTCAGAGAAGTGGGCCATTGGCCTGTGTGTGGAATTCATTTGTTTCACGTCGGTTTTTTGTCTCTGAAAGTACCCAAGCAAGCATCTACAGACACAGTCAGTATTGCCCACAGCCTGATGGCTGCTTTTACTTTGTGTGGGAGAATAATATGACATCTAAAGGATGGAGGATCAGGGCCCTCATTGTTTCTTTGCATGAGTAAGAACCTAGTGTTTCAATCATTCGTGAAATTTCAAAAATATAAAGGCCTGTGAGCTGAATAGCAATGAACTGTAAACATATGTGCCTCCCACAGGAGAGACAAGGAAGAAATCATGACTCAGCAGTTTAGAAGGAACCAGGAGAAAAAGAGCCCCCGTATCCAAGCCAGCCCCCAAGAGCACCTGGGCAAATGTTTATAATTCTCCAAGGAGAAACTCAATCAAACAAGTAGAGTTCCTCAACACCATAGAGAGAGTCCCCAAAAGGTCTATGCTGTTTCCTTTTCTTTTTTTAGATAGGTCGGGCTCACAGAGCTCCATTTGTTCAGAACTCTCCCTACAAGCACAGCATGACAGAATGGTTTCTGGCAGGATACAGAACTAACTAGAGAGAGCTCCTGACCACACCAGGAGAAGGGGGAAGACAAGCATGAAGCAAGAGCTTATTTTTAACCTCTCCCAAGAGTGCATGGTGGTTATTTGAGGTTAACTTGTGTTCTTCATTCTAATAGAGAAGCCTTGAGAAATCCTCAGCCCTCAGACCAGACTCCTACAACTTTGAATTGTATGTAAACTTAAAGTTCTTGGTTGAACAAACTTCATTTGTTTTTTCCTTCAATGCTTGCTTTAAAGTTATAGAAAAAGCAAGGAAAAGAGGAGTATATGTCAGAAGTGGGAGGATGGGTTAGAACCTATGACCCTGAGAGAGAAAGGACAAGCTGCTAGAAAGCTGAGATAGGAAGAACTTGAGAGTGCTTGCCTCACTCACTGTGTGTCTGTTCACCATCGGCAACAGCCCAGGCTTATCTAATGTTTCTGTTCTTACAGTTTACTTTGCATTCCTGCACATGTTCAGGATGGTGATGGGTGTTTGTAGACAACATCCAGGACCTGGTTTAACTCCAATAGCTACCATTTCCTAAATACTTACTCTGCTGGGCAATTTATTGCTTCATTTTTAGTTGACAGGGACCACTAAACATAAATATTATGTTGTCCATTTCGTGAAGACATTCAGGCCAAGGAAAGATGAATGACATATCTAAGGTTAGAGTTAGCAATTAGAAGATTTATGAGCTGACCCGTGTGACCTGTAGTCCATATATCTTTTACTCTAAACCAAACTTGCTCATGGACACCAGAAATCATCTCTCCAGCGAGGGAGTCTAACCACAAGAGGCCATTTGAATGTATTGAATTAAAGTTTCAACACATCTAAATCTCTTGAGTTTAATTTTGACTCCATGAATTAAACTTTTTGATTTTAAATGCCAATGACTTGAAATTTTCTTAGCCACAGGAGATACTTTTTTCAAGTGTTCTGTAACCATGTGTGGCTGATGACTGACTGCCCTGTTGGCTGGCCCAAATTAAGTAAAAGGCATTTCCATTGTCAAAGAAAGTTTTGCTGGATAGGATGGCCCTTCTGACTTTTGTCTGTGCTATCTGGTAAGGCAGATTGCTTTGTGATTCAATTCCTGAGTATGTTTTTCCAGCCCACTTGTCACTGTTGTTATGGAATTGTGTGTGTCCTAAAGGTGTAATCTCTTTCTGTGATCCCCCCTCATATGCAGGGCGTGCTGTCCTGAGGATGAGAAGTCACTCTCCAGGGACACACATAGCACACCATAGGGCCTGTGCTTCCAGATCTTCCCTCTGGCATCTCCACGTTGCATCTTCTTGCAAACACCTGCCTGACATTGGAAACATCATGGTCTTTGTTAGCCTTTTGCCCACAAATCGGATTCTATGATTCAATGTATTCATGTGTTCTTCCTATGACTTTTCCTTTTCTAATTCCACGTCTCAAAACACAGCTGTGTCTTGGTGTTCACTGGATCCATGACCTCTACAGATACAACATGCATGGTTAGGTGATTATGTTTATTATACATTACATAGTGTAGTACCTATGCACAGCCCCCTGTAAATGGGAACTCATCTCTGAGCTGTTTGTAAGATATAGTGCTGTGTGAATAATTGTTGTCCTCTCTGGTTTAAGTACTGTTTTCCATGCCATTTATAGCCCACTGTTAATGGCTGTTATGATACATTGTGAAAGAAAGGAGAAGGTGTGTACAGGTGCAGATAGACTATTTTCTGGATATTTGTGATTTGAGGTTGGTTTAATCCCAGAATGCAGAACCCATGGGTGTGTGGGCAAAGTGTACCACTGCCTAGGCAATTTAGTGATGCCCTATTTCAAAATAAAAACTAAAAAGAGGGCAGAGAGCACTGGAGTAACCCTTCTGCACACTGTGAATGTGTATTATTCTCATTGGTTAATAAAGAACTGACTGGTCAGTAGCCAGACAGGAAGTATAGATGGGAGCCAAACTAAAGATGCTGGGATGACAAAGGACAGAGTCAGAGGTGTCACCAGAGAGAGACACAGAGGAGGGAAGGAAGGATTTAAAAAGCTCTCTCTCTCTCTCTCTCTCTATCTCTCTCTCTCTCTCTCTCTCTCTCACACACACACACACACACACACACACACACACACACACACACACACACACACACACGGGGGTATTAACATTGAACAACAGAGATCTGAACGATCAAGGGAGGCATGGAAGACTAGACATGTAGAAAGCAGGTAGACAGACAGACAGAAAGATTGGTAGAATTTAGTAAGATTTGATCTGATGCAGCTATGAGTAACCATGTTGGTGTTTAATGCTGAAGACAGAAAACCACAGTCTAGCTAATCACATAGACAAGCTAAGCAGAAGTGGAGAAGAGCAAAGTTTAACCCTAACCCAGAGGAACAAACTGGAATCTGTGTCAGATTCCTGAACCCCATAAGGACCTGACAGATGTCTCTTGGTCTTCACTTACAAAATGCATGCTCAGCATCCACCTAGCTCAGAGTGAAAGCTAAATGAGGATTTAAAGGGAAAAGGAACAGTTACAGAGTGAGGTGTTGCACAAGCCAATGAGGCAAGCCAGTTAATGAGCAACAGGAGGGAACTACAATGACTGTCTAGCCTTCTAACCATGCACACTAATAAGCAGAATCTTATCTTCTGCATGAAAAAAAAATCTCTTAAGGGTGATGTTATGTGCACATAGACACGGAACTAACCAAGGAAATAAACAGCTCATTCTGAACAGATTTTCATGTTATAAAACCCATCAGTACCTTCCTTGTCATCTTGTGATCAATGCACATCACTCTAAAGCATGCCCTGTTTCCAAGTGAAAATAATAAAATCATGTTTCCACATAACGTGAAGCAAACAACAAAATGATACACTTTAACAAAATGTAGATAGTTGATATCCCTTAACAAATACAGAAGCACAAAGTTACTTAGTAGTACATCTTACATTAATAGGAGAGATTGGGAAAGAGAACAAAATAAAATTTTTGTTAACATATAAATACAAACATTTCTATAAAAATAAGGAATACATTCTCAAAACAATAATATGCTCTTTTGCACCTAATCAGAGCCTTCATACTTTTAATTATAATCTATTCATCTCACTGTCTATTTTGTATTCCCTTGTATTATAACTTTTGCCTGGATTGGTTTTTTGTAGTTTCCATTGAGTTTTATTTCAGAATTTTCGCTGAGAGACTGCCTGCATTCCAGATGTATTGCTCCTTATTCCCAAGGTACAGCAGACACATAATTGTCCCCTAAGGGTCCAGACCCTCTATGCAGTCAAGGCAGTAAGTGTCATCCTTTGACCACTGACTTACTGGCTAAGACCCCAGAGTGGCCATGTGACAGTGTGTGTGTCCAGTTCAGTAGAAATAGACCCAGTAGAAATTCTACTCCTTCAAAAATTAAGACTTCTGGAAAAACAGGTTCCTGTATTGCAGCAATCCGAGGCACGGCTTTGTGTGCATGCCTCACTAAAATTAGTAAAATGGTTCCAAGTCCTGATTTCCCTGGGCTTGAACCCAGGGTGAGAGCAATGTATGTAATAGCAAATTTAGAATTAAAGGGAATCAGAACTAAATCATCAGTCATCATTAGTAGAACTGGATGTGGGAAGGAATAAATTAAAGCAGTTAAAGGAATTTTTCTCCTTTCAGGAAAGTTTACTCTATACTAGCCCAGCCCCATTGTGTTGCTGGAGCCTTAGGACAGACAGTGATGTGTACTTGTACCTTTCTTGAACACCCCATCTTCCACAGCTCCATCATCCTATCTATCTAGCTCATGCAGCTCCATGTATTTTTATGTCGCTATATCATTGCTCTAGGTTTTTATTTCATGGACTTACATTTGCCTCTGTCTGTTTCCTGGATCTGTCCCTTTGACAGCATTAACCGACACCAGCCTGTCACATCTGGACTTCCTTGACATAGCATGTGTAGTGTGTGCTCCACACTCAACCCTTCCCTCTTTTCAGGGAATTACAGCCTCTAAGCTTTTTCTCCAAGCCAGAAAAAGAACAAATAAGTAGGCCGTTGTAAGTTGCCCAGATATGCAGTCTGGTCCTTTTTGTTCTTGTTGGCAGCATGGGAAGGGGGAAGTGTTGCACACTTTTAATTTTGCTCGCAGCTTTGTTCCATTCATCTGATAAAATAGCTCCAGGCTAGCAACTATACTTCTACTTTGAGTCAACTGATTTTCAAATACTTCCTGGAAAATTATCTCTAAGGGCTGTCTCATTTTTGAAGTAAGTTGATTGACACTCCTGATTTTTCATTCTATTTTTTAGCATATTTATAGCCGTTTTAGAGAAAGGTTAATGAAGTCACCGAGAGCTCCTGTATTAACCACGTCAGCCTCCCTGCTCACATTTCATGCTTGTTTTGGAGAAACTTTGTCTACTTATGACTGCTTTATTCATTTTTCCAGAATGACCTTGGGGTTTAACTTTGCAATTTTCATACTGCAGATTTCATTTATCTTTAAAACCTTGTATTTGCCTCAGTATCTACTTATTTTGTTTTTAAGTTAATTATATACAATTTTGTAGTTCTTGACATGTAATACAGTACAGTGTTAATAATTAGAAATTTTGAAGTGAGGTGGTTTAACTCCCTGCTTTGTGTATTAGAAGTAAAATCTTAACTGAAAGATAACATATACACATACCTTATATTTGCATCTGCCTAGTTGGCATGTAACTTATTGATTAAGATTATTGCATTATGTGTTCAGTTTAGGTCTCACTTAATGTACAATTCTCAAACGTAAGCTAACTGGATGACCACAAAGCAAGCTCCCTATAGTCACTCCCCATTGGTAGAACCTCTTAGAACTACCGTGCACTGTCTCCTGATTACTAATACCACTGTATTCTCCAAAAGCAACTCATGTCCTCACTTCTTACATCATAAACTAATTTTCCTTGTTGTTACACGTTATTCTTTTCTATCTGGCTTCCTTTAACGATAGGCTTATGGGCATCATTTCTGAGGTTGCATACCCCACTTACTAATTTATTTTCACTCCCTTTTGTATTGCACAAATGAATAGACCACAATTGCTTTTGCCACTCAACTGTTAGGAGACATCAGCTTATTGCCGGCCTTGGGCTTCTGTAAGCAGTCTTGGTTCATATGTAGGCCTACATCTCTAGCGCATGTACCAAAGAAATGGAATGCCTTGCTCATGGAAACCGGGGTTGCTCAGCTTTTGCACACATTGACAAAGTGTGTGTGCACAACTGTATTCTTCCTCTGGGTGTTAGGGTTGGGGCAGTTTTACAACCAGTCCCTTTTCCTTCACATATATATCACAGTCACGCACTACCACACTCAGTTCATGCAGGTGTGAACCAGGAGCTTTGTACATGATAGACGACTCAGCTACATCTCCAGCCTCTTTGTCACCTCTCTGTAATAACACCTTTCTCTTTCTGTTAACTAGATTAGAACCCTGGTTAGACCCTAAATGGAATGAACATCATTCCTGGTGTACTTTGCTCTATACTCAGTCACAGCTGGCAATAGGGAGAGCTTTACATCCACCCAATGGACATACAAGCCTGGGGAATCCTGTAGTCCTTTGCATTTGATAGATGGCTGTAATTACCTGGAACTAATTGTTTTTCTGACAGTCTTAGAGGGCTGCAAGACCCAGAGGAATACTGAAGTATTTTACTTCTCAGATTCTTCTTGGTGGGCAAAACAGGATGCTTTTGGTTTCTAATTGATGTCGTTTTATGCCTGAACCTTTGTGGAAATAGGGAATAACATGTCAGGGGTCCGCTTGCTCCAGCTCCAAACCCTCAAACACTTGAGGCATTTTCTCTCTGAATGCTCCAGGGAACCATCTCTACTTTAAGTTTTGCTACCTTTACCAAGTCATAAACTTGGTGTTTATGACACCAACAAAACCAAAACAGATAAACTCTTTGTCAGACAGAGATAAATATTTACTCTGAATGAATATGTATTTCATTATCATATTGATCCAGCTCTTAGTTACCTAGATGAGGCAGCCTATCACTAGGAGGGGCACTTTGCAAAAGTGCTGTCCTTGTAGAAGAGTGATTGCCATAGCTGCCAGATCATTTACTTAATGGTGCAGGCACTGTACATATAAGATTGCCCGGGACATCCTCTACCATATCCCAATATTACAGAGAGGAGTTTCTTACCAGCACGTTCAACCTGCATTTATTTTGAAATTTCTATTGATGGTTTATTTATCTTTAGGAGCCATTGTTTTCCTTTGCTGTACATTCTCCCATATCTAATGTGCAATTTGATAGTTTAGTTTGATTAGCTCTACTCTAAATGTAGAACCTAGAACTGGAGAGGTACTTGATGGGTATAAGGATGGCTGTGTAAGCGTGAGAGCCAGAGTTCAGATTTCTAGCACTTATATAAAAAACTAAGCATGGAAGCCTACCCCTGTGATGCCAGCTCTGGGAGGTGGAGACTCAAGGGTACCCAGGGCATGTTGGTAAGCCAGTCTACACACTTGGTCAGCTCCAGCCTCAGTGAAAGACCCTGTCTCAAAACACAAGGTGGAGAAGCATAGAAGACCCTTGACATCAACTGCTCAGGTTCACATATACATGCATAGCTACACACATCTCCACTACAACATGCATAGACACACACACACACACACACACACACACACAGAGAGAGAGAGAGAGAGAGAGAGAGAGAGAGAGAGAGAGAGAGAGAGAGAGAGAGAGAAGAGAGTAAAAAACTATAACCAAAATTCATTAAATGTTCCTTTTTGTTGCTTAATCTCTTTCCCTATACCACTGTGTATGAATCTTCTAGACTGGTTGGTTTCCTACCTCCCATTCTCATGTGGTCTTAACCTAATTGTTTGTGGCACCAGGAAAGCTGCTTTATAGGAACATAAAGCAGGTTACACAGTGAGAGACAGGAGGTCTCTCACTCCATACAGAATAAAACGCAGACTCTTCTGTGGCCTCTTTTCCTCCAGCCTTACTTGGTGCAACTCTCTGACTCTAAGTTCCAAATGTATTGACCTTTTTCTCTGCACATCCAGTCAGCCTTACTAAAGGACTTCTATGATAGCTCCTCTCTCTATCTGGTATGTAGTTGGTTCTCATCTTTACTTGGCTAGATTTTCTTACTTCCCGAGGCCTCAGCTCAACTTGCATCTCACAGTGAGCACTCCTGACTATGTAAACCTAACTAACTCCCTTGCCTCAGAATCATTTATTTTCTATAGCACCATCTTACTTGAAACAAATTTATTTTAAATTATATAATATATTATATAGATTATATTTATACATTATACACATTTATATAATATATAATAAATATATATGCATAAAAATATACATGGGAGATGTCATTCTGTAAATATGTTTCTTGTATTAGTTAATAAATAAAGCACTGTTGGCCAATAGGAAAGCAAGATAGGTGGGACTGGGAGGAGAGAGGATCTAGTAGGAAGGAGATCCAAAATGGAAGACAGAGGGAGAAGAACGCCAGCCCCTCTCTCCGGTAAGATAAGACTACGTGGAAGTACTTAGATTTATAGAAATGGGTTAATAATTAAGACAGAGCTAGCCGATAAGAGACCAGTAACTGGCCTACAGCTTTATATCTAATACAGCATCTGTGTGTGTGTGTTATTTGGGGCTGGCGTGGTGGGGGGACCAGGCCAGCAGGAAAAAAACTTTACTGCTAACAATATATATGGAGGGTTTTGTTTGGTTTTCTGGTTTTTGTTGTTGTTGTTTGTTTTGTCTTGTTTTTTGGTTTGTTTCTTTTTTTGTGCTAGGGTCTCACTATGTAGCCTTGGCTGTCCTGGAACTCAGTATGTAGACCAGGTTAGATTTGAGTGCACAGATATCTTCCTGCCTCTGCCTCCTATGTTCTGGGATTCTATTTTCCCACCATGAGAGTAGGAAGTTCTATGAGCATAAGATCCTTGCTTCTGTATGCCTAGTTCTCAACCTTCTTAATGCTGTGGCCCTTTAATATAGTTCCTCTTGTGGTGACCCCCAACCATTATATTATTTTTGTTGCTACTTCATAACTATAATTTTGCTACCATTATGAATCATAATGTAAATATTTGATATGCAGATGGTTTTAGGTAACCCCTGTAAAAGGGTCATCCAACTCCCAAGGGCTCATGACCCACAGGTTGAGAACTGTTGGGCTAGAGCTTTTAGCAGAGTCTAGATTAAGAAGCTTTGCAATAAATTCCAGAAGGGTGAGTAAGTGAATTAATGAATGGTCCATAAACTCTCTTGTGGTAAACCTATTCATTTTGTATTCAGCTCTCCTCCTAATTCTGACTTGGTATTGCAAAAATAGTTTAAAGATCATCAGGAGTATGACTATAAGGTCTCATCTTCCTTTGTGAATTCAGCTTCTATACAATAGTGCAAACTTTCTCCCTAGAAAATAAATGCATTCTAGTCTTCCGTCTTTAATCATTTACACAGTTGTTCATCATTTAAAAAAACTTCAAAGGTCTTTCCTCTTTTTGCGACCATTCAAGAGGTTTCATAAATTTACTGGGATCTCTCTAATCCAAAATACTTTTAAGTTCTCTGCTAAGATTCTTAGAGCTTTCCCTACCTCTGCAGAAGACAGAAATCCACATAAGTCTAAAGGAGCAGAGGCTGGATATACACAGTTGTTTTTGTTTTACTGCATTGTTTGTCTGGTTCATGGTTGACCTCAGCATGTGAGAAAATATAGTAAACCCTTCACTGTATAGTGTATAGACACAGTGTCATAGAACATATGGCTATTTTTTGAAAATATTTTACAATGAACACACAATGTGCTGAGGTCTTTTCTAATAATTAATATGTTTACCACCGAAAAAGTAAATTTAGCCATCTCACTACAACCAAAATAGTTCTAATCCCACAAATATGGAAAATGTTTTTACTTATATTAAATTTTCTTCTTTTGCTATTTTTGTATGATGGATTCATAATTTATATAATATATAATTGCCTTCTTTCATCCCCTCCCTCTTCTGCTGAAGCCCTCCTTCTCAACAAGACACCTCTGACCTCCATGCCTTCTTTTGAATGTGTGGCCACTGAGTTCACTTAGAGCCTCTTGCCTAGGCACGACTAAGGGGTTATATGTATCAGTGGCTACACCACTGAAAAACCTGACATCTGCTCCTCTAACGACGTTAATTGCCAGTAGTCCCTCAAGAACATCATGGACCCTTCCCTCCTCTATGATGCAATGTTGGGGGAGGCACACTCTTGTGTAGATAAACACAGCTGCGACCACTTCTTGAGTTCAGAGTATCTGTAACGTTCATGTTTTTGTTGCTCATCTCCTATCTTCTAGTTCTTAACTTTCTTTCTGGCTCCTCAATGTTCCCAGAAACTTGCAGGTGAGATGCAGATTCCTATTTAGGGACCAGTATTACACCATCGTTTACTCCTGCCATTTTGGTCAGTTACAGGCTTCTGCAGTAAGCACTACCTGAGAAACTTCTGTGATAAAGTCTGTGATAAAGCCATGGAACCAATCTATGGGTATACAATGTATGGGCTGTTTAGAGGACAGTTGGAAAACATATCCAGTCTGTAAGACAGTAGCAGTAAGTGCAGTTCCCAGGGCCCAAGGCTTCCCCAGCCATGGGCTCTTAATCAGGTTTATAGAAGGTTTGAGTTCCCTCTTGTCAAGTGTGCCCAAACCCAACCATGAAACAGTTGATTTCCCCTACAGTCAGGTCCTCACCACACTACAAGACAGTGACTTTTCTGCCTCAGCAACTTGTGCATCATCTCTGTCAGCATGAAGGCCAGCCACTAAGGAAGCATTTCGTGATGTCCTTTGACCAAAGGATTTGGTGTCCTTACAAATAAGGTATTACCACTAAGTTCTCATGGTTAACAAAGTACAGTAGTGATAGCTTACATTGTTTTGTTGCCTTCTAGGCACTTCCTGGCCAACATCTCACAAGGAGTTGTCTTATATTCAGCACTGCGACTTTCCTTTAATATCTCATGGCTTCTGGGAGGAAGATGGTCTATTCATGAGTAAACTGGAAGAACATTAAATGAGTCACATCTGTTCATCGGGAAAGACAAAAAGGAAGAATTGTGAGTTGTTATTACACCAGACTTTACGGGAGATGTCATTCTGTAAATATGTTTCTCTTATTGGTTAATGAATAAAGCACTGTTGGCAAATAAGAAGGCAAGATAGGTGGGACTAGGAGACAAGGAGGATTCTGGGAGACATAGTAGAGGTGAGAGTTTGAAATGTAGGACCAAGAGGAGTAAGAGGTCCAGACCCTCTTTCTGGTAAGATAAGACCACGTGGAAACACTTAGATTAATAGAAATGGGTTATATTTAAGACCGAGGTAGCCAATAAGAAACGCCAGTAACAGGCCAACAGCTTTATGTCTAATACAGAGTCTCTGTGTGTTATTTGGGGCTGACAAGGCTGTGGGACCAGGCTGGCAGGAAAACTGCTCATAACACAGACTTGCTTGCAACAATGAATTTGTAGTATTTTTTTCTAAATAATGCAATTCTCCTCTACTATTAGAATTACATTGTCTAGCATACGTAAATTTTAAACCCTATGTAGTACATTATACAATATGAAATATTTTTCAAAATAGTTACCAGACTCCATAAAGTTATTTAATTTAGTTTCTGACAGTTTCCAGAAATTTATAAAATATATTGTCTGGAACCATAGCCACTCTGCATACTGTCTCAGTGTATGATGTCTACGGTGTGGTCCATGAACTTGGACAATACAGATTATTTAGGGTATAGATCAGTCTCGCAGAAGATATTGTAACATTGCAAATAGTCTTTAAAAATCTTATGGATGTCCAGTCAATCTGATAAGTTTCATGATGTCAAAATTATAATACTTCTTTTCAGTCATTGTATTTTCAGAAAGCAAGACCCAAAATACAGCATTTAAACTCCAAATATAACATAAAAAACATAAGGGTGTGAATAAAATGGGGGAAACCAAAGCACAAATTTATAGCCAGTGCCTAAATATTACATGCTTCTCATAAATTAAATTATCTATGAATGTATCACGATCACCAAGATTTTACATTGTTTTATATGACACTACATCTAAAAAAAAATTAGTAAGGTCATTTCAGTTTCCAACTAAGACCATAATTTAGAAAAGTTAAATCAATTTTTTATACTAAATCAATGACAGGTTTTGCACTTTCATATTCCTAATGTATTTTGTGTTGTTTCTCACATATATAACAATATCATTTGGACAATCAACCACATACAGTATACTAAATACAAAAGTTATTTTCCTATTACC
Source organism: Cricetiscus sungorus (assembly GCA_030556225.1). NCBI lineage: Eukaryota > Metazoa > Chordata > Mammalia > Rodentia > Cricetidae > Cricetiscus > Cricetiscus sungorus. The sequence goes on from JANBXA010000114.1 coordinate 14,762,815, forward strand.
AGAAAAATATAGTTTCTCTTTGAATTAAGAATAGATTCTTCTCTCATACAGTACATAGCTCTCCCTCCAACTCACCTCTCCCCCAGATCCATTGCCCCTTCAGAAGAGAGTAGGACAGCTAAACAGGAAAAAAATAATAAAGAGATGAGTCAAAAGCCCTCACATCAATGGTAGAAAAGTGATAGGGAATGTCCTTCTGTATATATGTTTCTCTTATTGATTGATGAATAAAACACTGTTTGACCAATAGCCAATAGAGGCAAGAAAATAGGCGGAATGAAGAGACAAGAAGAATTCTGGAAAAGGTAGGCAGAGAGCCTGCCAGAGAGACACTGTTGGAGGGACAGGAGGATAGGATGCACCAGGCATTCTCCGGTAAGATAAGGCAATGTAGAAATAAATAGATTAGTAGTTATGGGTTAATAATTAAGACACTAAGAAGCCAGTAATCCAGTAAAAAGCCCTAACCATTAGCTAACAATTTTATAATTAATGTAAGTCTCTGTGTGTTCATTTGGGACTGAAGCAGCAGCAGAACAGGTGGGAAAGAAAACCAGCAACGAACAAGGCAACCCAATAGGAGGAAAAGAAACTCAAGGGCAGGCAAAGAGTCAGAGATACACCCACTTCCACAGTTAGGAGTCCCACAAGAACACTTAATTCAAAGCCATTTTAGATTAAGGCTTAGGAGTAGGTTGGTTGTTCCTAGATATATCTAAACCATCACTATGTATACCCTATATATACTTGGACTTACTGCTACTGTTTTACAAAACTGTCACATTGCCAAACTGTCTCCTAAATATTCATACACCCACAGATTGCCACTGTGCCCAGGCTTCATCATGGGAGCTTCTTAGGCAGTGCTTATGCTGAAGCCTGTGACTGGCCAAAATGTCAAGACTAAAGAATGCTATAAGAATAGTACACCTAAACATATGGCAAATGTGGAGATGTGTACCCAGAAAATGCAGCATTTTAGGCAGTTTTCAGATTGATGGAAATGGTGGTATGTGCAGAGTTAACATTATAAACTATATATTGTAAACATAACCATCTAAAGTTGTTTTAGGTAACTCAGGCTATACAAGAAAACATCTTCCAGGATGTTGCTTTTGCCTCTACACTCTGATACTTCAGGCCTGCATCTCCTTTTGTCTTGGTACATGACAATTTAAGGAAGTACTAGAAATGATCCATGATCTAAAGGATATGGAGGACAGTAGGAAGCAGAGCTATTGCAAGGGCTTCCAGTGGGCATCTGTGCTCTTTTCCTGTGGTTCCTTGCCATGACCTGCCTAGTGATTCTTTTTTGTTGTTGTTTGTTTGTTTAGTTTAGTTTATGAAACTTCATAATTCTAGCTTCTTAAATATAGTAATAGCATTTAGATAAACATAATACCTCATTTATTGGAGATCTACAAGAACAATTCAGATACTTAAATGTGTAGTTTCATGAATCTTTCCCCCAACCAAGGGATGGTCAGATCTACCAGTCAAGCAAATTCCCATTCTCTTGTGAATTGTAATGTATGTCCTTGGAGGGACAGGTGAGTGGGAGGCCATCAGCAGCTACATTTGGATAAGGGGCTCCAGGATGGTGGCATATCCTTGCTCTGTATAGGAGATACTGCAAAGACTCCATAGCAGTCCCTGTGCATACACTGTGTGTGACATGATGATTGTGTCATTGTCAGATGCGTATTATGTCAAGGAATGTTTGAGGTACCTTTATCTTTGCTTAATACTGTGGACATATCAAAAGAGGGTTTGCTGGCATCTCCTGCCGCCATGCATCTTACAGTGTGGAAAGGTTAATAAGGAGCCACCAGGGCCATATTTATTATGAAAACATTTGGTTGCATTGTGTCACTTATTAGTGCATAATGCAGTCTGAGCTATGAGAGTCCAACTATGAAGTCCAGCATGACCCACTAAGATTCTTTAAGAAGCACACAATTATGACACATTCTTGGAGTTTGGGAATCCAGTCAATTAACAATTTGTGAGGTTTTGATGTATACATATAAGAAAACTGTACTAATATTTAAACCATCACTTACTACTTAGCATAAAACAACTACACAGACGTGGAGGTTATTTGACAAAGATGTGCATGTAAGGAACACCATAGTTACTTCTCTAATGTATGATGTTTTGCATATGCATATTTTTGTTCAAAATACTAAATTGCCAACATATGCTATTTCCCCCCCAAATATCTCAACATACCACGATTAGTCTTCTATTTCTTTTATCCCCTACAGTTGATTGAACACAAGATTTCACATATGCCAGACAAGCACTCTCCCACTCAGCTTCATCTTCAACCTTTCCTGGATATTCTTTAGCACCGTTTAAATGGAGAATTTGGGGTTGGGTGGAGGGTTAAGCTAAGCCTCGCAGTCTCCCTTCACCACACTCAGCTGTCTTTTCTGACCTTCTCCCTCTGTTCGCTCTTCTGACCCATTCCCATTCTATAACAACTTGCATGGGAAATTTCAAAATTTGAAGATCTAAAATCTTCAAAGTTTTGGTGCCCCAGCCAGTGGAAAATTAAGGGTGTGTGTGTGTGTGTGTGTGTGTGTGTGTGTGTGTGTGTGTGTGTGTGTGTGTGTGTGTGAATAAATAAAATGAGGCATTGTCACAGAACTAACACTCAAAAGAATATTTTAACCAGTTTTGAGAATAGAAGAATAATCAAAGGAGAGATAAGATACAATATACCAGCCTGCTTTATGATTGACCATTACACCTATGGTAAGTAAGATGTGAACTATACGATGCAGGAATAAAATTAAGAGATTAGGTGAAAATGAGGAGTGAGCACGGGAATACGGTCAAGTTTACACCTGTTCGTGAAACACTCTGGTATTTTAAGGTTCTCTGCTAATTTGCAGTTAATTTCTACAAAAATCAGAAACATTATTGTTCATCTTTTAGATATCAGATGAAATAAACTGTCTACATGAAACTTTGAACATATGTGTGCATGCGTGCATGTGCACACACACACACACACACACACACACGCATTAAAAGCTGCTTAGAAGAAGATGCACAGCAAGCACCTATTCTGCTAAGTGTGTGCTCCAGGTTAAAGGCATTTTAAAGAGAAGAAAGTGGTTTGCAAATGTTGGTACCGCCTGTGGCTCATGCTCCCCTTGTCCCTCTTTGCTGTTCATTACCTGTTTCACTCATGAGCCTTTTTTGTAGGACGGAAAGGAGGGGACCGATTAAAATTAGTTCATTTATTCCTGTCCACTAAAGAATCACTCACTGGAATTTGAGTAGTAAAGGGGTTTGGATAACATTAGGAGCTTCTGCTATTCATCTCACCCAATTTCCTACTCCAGGAAAATTTAAGAGACATGGATTCTATTTCTATTTACCACATAACTTAATGCTCCGAGTTCATTTCACTGTGAGAAGTCTATACACACTCTACACACATGCTATCATGTTTCATATTATTTATGAACTAAAAGGTATTTTTTAAACTAATGTTCCTAGTAGCAAATTCTGAAAGCATAATCCTTTCAAACTATTTTAAATCTGGAAGTTGTGGAAGCCTCATGCCCAGTGATAATGAGAACTCACTTCGGGTATTGCTAGAGCATCCTAGTTCTCACACTTAGGCCAGTTTGTGGATCCACAGCTAATTCAGGTCAGGCCAGATCAGTCAGGAGGATGTACCTGTGCATTGTCATGGCTGGCCTGCAGAAGCATGCTTCTTTCAGGGAGCATGTACTCGGATGCCCACGCAGCAGTGGGACCACTGGCTTTGCATTTGCTCCCAGGGAAACAGCATCCTGCCCTTGCCAAATGCCAGGCTCAGGCTGACACGCCTTCGTTGTCCCTTTTATCTTTCTCTTACTTTTATAATTAGTTTTCTGCATTAAATTTCTCATGTTTTCCTTGATCTTATCTGATGAACTACAGGGTGATGAAAATATCAATCACTGAAGGAGGTAGAGGTGAGTCCTGTGGCCTAGGAAGAGATGCCCTGGCAGATTGCTTGTTTGTTGTTTGTGTGTGTGTGTGTGTGTGGGTGGGTGGGTGTGGGTGTGTGCACATGTGATTCCACACATTGCTGGTGGGATACAAAATGAACTGGTAAGCAATTCAGATACATTTGGGAACTATTTAGAAGTGTCTTTTTTTAAATGTTTTTTAAAATTATATACATATATAATATATATGTATTATTTTTCTTATTTTATATATCAATCCCAGTTACCTCTCCCTCCCTGCATCAATGCCCCCCAACCCACCCTCCTGTCCCACACCCCCCCCATTCCACAGGGAGAGTGATGCCTTCCAGGAAGATTATCAAAATCTGTCAAGTAATTTGGAGTAGGGTCTAGGTCTTCCCTCATGCCTCTACGCTAAGGGAGTATCCCTACATGGGGAATGAGCTCCCAAAGTCCTTTCATGAACCAGGGATACATCCTGGTTCCATTGTCAGAGGTCCCTTACACTGCCCAGGCTATCTAACTGAGACCTATGTTCAGGGGCTCTGAGTAAGTCCAATGCTGGTTCCCAGCTATCAGTCTGGGGGTTCATGAGCTCCCCCTTGTTCAGGTCAGCTGTCTCTGTTAATTTCTGTAGCCTGGTCTTAATGCCTTTGCTTATCACTCCTCCCTCTCTGCAACTGGATTCCAGGAGTTCAGCTCAGTGTTTAGCTGTGGGTGTCTGCTTCTGTTTCCATCAGCTACTATATGAGGGCTCTATGATGGCATATAAGTTAGTTATTAATCTCATTATCAGGGAAGGGCATTTAAGGTAGCCTTTCCACTGTTGCTCAGATTGTTAGAATAGTCCTTGTAGGTCTCTGGACATTTCTGTAGAGTCAGTTTTCTCTTCAAACCTATAATATCTCTCTCTATTATAGTATCTCCTTTTTTCCCTCTCATCTATTCATCCCCTGACTCAATCTTCCTGGTCCCACATATTCTTCTCTCCTCCCCTTCTCTTTCTCCTAGCTCCCTCTCCACTCACTGCCCCACCCAGTCCCAATATGCTCAGGAGATTTTGTTCCTTTCCCTTTCTGTGAGGGACCTTGTATGAATCTCTTAGGCTCCCCCTTGTATCCTAGTTTCTCTGGCGGTGTGAATTATAGGCTGGTGATCCTTTTTCCTATGTCTAAAATCCATATATGAGTGAATATATACCATGTTTCTCTTTATGTGACTGGGTTTCCTCACTCAGGATGGTTTCTTCACATTCTATCCATTTGCCTGTGAATTTCAAGATTGCATTGTTTTTTTCCCCTGCAGAGTAGTATTCCATTGTGTAAATGTACCACATCTTCTTTATCCATTCTTCAGTTGAGGGGCATTTATGTTGCTTCCAGGTTCTTGCTGTTACAAATAATGCTGCTATAAGCATAGCTGAATAGATATCTTTGTTGCATGGATGTGGATCATTTAGGTATATGCCTAAGAGTGGAATTGCTGGGTCCTGTGGTAGACTGATTCCCATTTTCCTGAGGAACCACTATACTGATCTCCAAAATGGCTGTACAAGTTTGCACTCCCACCAGCAATGGAGGAGTGTTCCATTTTCCTACATCCTCTCCAGCATAAGTTGTCATTGGTGTTTCAGTGAATCTATTCCCTCTAGTTTATCTTCAGCACCTGAGATTCTCTCTTCAATGTCTTGTATTCTGTTGGTTATGCTTGCAACTGTAGTTCCTGATTGATTGCCCAGTCTTTCCATTTCCAGCATTCCCTCAGCTTGTGTTTTCTTTATTGTCTCTATTTCAGTTTCCAGGTCTTGAACTGTTTGAATCATTTACTTCATCTCTTTGTTTTCTCTTGGCTTTCCTTACTTTCTTTGAGAGATTTGTTCATTTCTTGCATTTTTTTTTTTTTGGTTTCGGTCTTTTCCTCTATTTCTTCCAATTTTTTGTTTGTTTTATCTTTAATTTCTTTAAGGGATTTTCTCATAATGTGAGTTATGACCTGAACACACCAAAGCAGATGAAGCAGAAGAGAACGACTTAAAAATAACTTCATAAAATGATAGAGGCCCTTAAAAACATTATTTTTAAATCGTTCTCTTCTGCTTTGTCTGCTTTGGTGTGTTCAGGTCTAGTTGGTGTAGAGTCCCTAGATTCTGGTGGTACCATTCTGATCTTTCTATTGTTGGGTGTTTTCTTGTATCGCCATCTTCCCATTGCTTCTTCCAGTGGATACAGGTCAAGTCTCTGTCTCTGTCTCTGTCTCTGTCTCTCTCTCCTGTTCTCCTGGTGGGTGTAGGTGGGTTAGGGGTTGGATATCTGTAACTCTGGATGATCCCAGATCTCTTTCTCTTGGAGGTCTCTCAGACAGAGGGCAGGTGATGGGGCCCAAAGATCAGGTGAGTTTGCCTCAAAGTGACATGGGGTGTATAGGTGGGTTCAGTATGCTCAGAACAGAGCCAGGAAGTTTCAAGGAGGTGGAGGGCATGTTCGACCCACACTCTGGCCCAATGCTCACCTCGAGCAGTGGGCCCAGCAGGACCAAGGGTGAGGGGAAGGTAGGTGGTGTATGGATCAGAGTACCAGGACAGTTGGGCTGGAGAAATGGCTTAGCAGTTTAATGCTAGGCTCACAACCAAAAATAGAGAAGTGTCTTAAATAGTAATACACTTCTCAAGCAATGCAGCTGGTCTGCTTTCAGGTGAGTACCCAATATACCAGCAAAGGTATATTTCTACACAAACACTTGTGCATAAACACTCATAGTGATTTCAATTCTAAGAGCACCAAAATGAAAATAAGCATTCTTTTCTGAAGTTGAGAAGACAAACAAGTTACAATGTATCGGTACAACAGAATACAACCCATGGATGAAAAGAAACAAGCTACTGATGTGGGCTGCAACACTGACAATTCCCAAAGTCACTATGAGGATAAGAGCTGTGTGGAAAAGGTTCTGTTTATACAGTGTTCTAGAACATGTGGTCAAGTTTGCATGGTTGGTAAACAGACTCAAATAATGGGTACAGGGAAAATAAACACAAAATGCTCCAGGGAACGTTCATAGTCCTTGTCTTGCTTGTTGTGCTGACTCTGGTGAGGATTTCATAGCTGTAGCGAGTATGTTTTCCCCGAGGCTATAACATGCAGAGACTCTGTATTTGATATACTTCTGTTGGCCAGTTACTAGTTTCTTATCGACTAGCTCTTTCTTAATGATTAACCCATTTCTATTAATCTAAGTATTTCCATGTGGCTCATCTTACCAGGGAGTGACTGAAGGGCATGCTGTTCTCTTTGGTCTCTCCATGTTGACCCCTCCTTACTACTTCCTCTTTCCTCCTTGTCTCCTAGTCCCTCCTATCTTGCTTTCCTATTGGCCAACAGTGCTTTATTCATTAATCAGTATGAGAAACATATTTACAGACTAACATCTCCCATCATCTCCTCTTTTCTATCTAAAATAAAAAGAAGGGTTTTAACCTTAGCATAACAAAATATATCACACAACAGTTATCAAATAAGAACCACAGTTAACAATATTTAGTACATTAACATTTAGTAAGATTTAAAGAAAATATTTCATTATTTATCCTATCTTTGTGAGTCTAAAATCTTATATGTAACTTATCTTTAAACCTAACTAAGGAAAACTATAACCATAACTATCTGTCTTCAACTCCATCAAAGACCACAGAAGGATAATATATAAACTCTAGTAATTACAGAGACAACTCACTGCCTGGTCAGTCACCCGAAGTTCTTCTGTAATGTTCCATCTTCAGCCCATAGGCCATAGTGTGTCTGGCAGACTCCTCAGCAAAGCAGAAAACTGTCCATCTGTATTGGCAGTTGTCAGTCACTTTTTTTACTGTGTTCTGCCACTGTCTGACAGACTCTTCCATGAAGCAGGAACACTGTAGCACTATCCATCTTGTTTCACCAGTCACTTTCCTGTGGGTCCTTCATGTCCAGTTTATACAGCATAAAGTGAAACGGTCCAGACAAGAACAGTACCTTGCCCAAATGGCTAGTCTTGCCATATTGAAAGCAAAGTCCACAACACATTTCTTCAAGGTCCATCTTCCTTTCTGATGTAGGTGGTGTTGCCAGGAGCAGTTGTGCCTCACTGTCAAGGAAAACCCTAAACCATTTTAAATGCCATGTTCTGTAGGTCTTTGAAAGGTTTGAAGAATACCTATCCATCTCAAATACATCTCTGTATATCTAGAAATCTTAACTCACTTAACTAAGTTTTGACTATTACAGGTAACTATAATCTGTACTAAATTATACATTACATTTTTCAATGAGCTATATTAACACAATACCTAAACAAGAGAAGAAATATACATATCACAAAATTGACCTTAAATTTGTATCAATAAATGAAAATCCATTCCAAAACAAAGTATTCATATCTATACCATAATCCCTTTTTTACCTTTAAAAAAAATATTGGTTGTGATCATTAACCATTTATTTATAACAACTCCATTTAAATGAAAACAAACATTTATAAACAATATTTGGGAATTTGGGCATCGTTCTTTCCAAACTACTTCCTGCTGGTAGGGGGGGCTGTCATGGGGGATCCTAAGAAGACACAGAAATCTTGGCTGTAGTTTGCAAGGCTTCTTTGTCCAAGCTGTTTTGAATGTTGGATCACCTGGGACTCTGTTTTAGGGGGTCTGGCTTGATCAAACCACATTAGTCTGAAAGGAATCCATAGCTTTTTATTTTCTGTGGAAACAAAATTAGAAATCCTTTTCCCTAGTAACTTGTCCTTGGACTTAAATTTTGGAGTCAAAGCATTTTTAAAATATATAAATTGGATTAATCCAGCAGCATTTCTTTTATGAGTTGTTATTTCTTCAGCAATCGAACAATTTAAAGATAACCGAACAGTGTACAATATCCAAAGTTTCTCTGTGCTTTTCATCTTTATGTGGCTTTTTATACTCTATTTCTTCTACTTCTATTTTGAGACAGGGTTTTTCTGTGTAACTTTTATCTGTCCTGGAATTTACTCTGCATACCAGGTTTACTTTGAAATCACAGAGATCTACTTGCCTCTGTCTCACGAGTACTGGGATTAAAGGTGTGTGCCAACACACCCAGCCATACTTTGTCATTTTAAAACCATTTTATTCGTTTTCTCTCCCAAGCCTACGTATATTTTAAAACACACTGTAAGCCTTCATTGCCAGCTCTCATACACACCAATGAATTGTTAGCAGAACTCTTTAAAAGCAATGCATTTTTTTTTGCCACTTATGCTGATTTTGGAAACCTCTGTTAAAGGAGCCGCACAAATCTCTGTCTCAAGCAAAACAAAGTCCAACCACCGAGAAAAATGCTGCTACCAAGAAGTCTTGTTTGTCTTTGTTCCTTTGTTTCTAAAACATTTCTTAAGCTTTTCTTAGTTTTCAGTGAAAGTTCTTATTAGCCACGTTGGGTGCCAACTGTAGCCAGTATGTTTTCCCCGCCGCAGGTCTGGTCCCACCACCACGCCAGCCCCAAATAACATGCTGAGACTCTGTATTTGATATACTTCTGTTGGCCAGTTACTAGTTTCTTATCGACTAGCTCTTTCTTAATGATTAACCCATTTCTATTAATCTAAGTATATCCATGTGGCTCATCTTACCAGGGAGTGACTGAAGGGCATGCTGTTCTCTTTTGTCTCTCCATGTTGACCCCTCATTACTACTTCCTCTTTCCTCCTAGTCTCCTAGTCTCTCCTATCTTGCTTTCCTATTGGCCAACAGTGCTTTATTCATTAACCAGTATGAGAAACATATTTATAGAACAACATCTCTCATCAGCATAGTTGTATCAAAAGTCATCAAAATAAATATTTTAAACACAGGAAACATACTGCATTTTGATTTCGCTATTGGTAAAGTTGGAAAATATAACAAAGTTGTAAAACAACAAAAATGATTGTGTCATAGTTTCAACCTAGAATGTCACTGGATGGCCTGTTTGTCACAAGTGTTCACCCAACTGCACACTCCTCGGTGTCTACTGGGAGGTCTTTGGATGACTGACATGTACTGACAGAGGCATGGGGAATCCAAAGTTTTCCCCTTCTCCTTTACCTCCTTCTTCCCCTTTCTCTCCATGCTTCTCTCTCTCTCATCCTCTCTCCCCAATCCTGAAAGTTTTGCTTTGTTGCAGACTTCTGATCCAACACTGACTTCCTACAAGCCCCAAAGCAATGCAAGCATGTGATCATGGACTTGACTCTATAAACTGAGCCAAAACCTTTTCTTGCTATAAGGTGATTATCTCTGGTCTTGGTATAATACTGGACAGCTGATAGAAACTTTAAAAATCAGTACAGCTTCTGACTGTTTTGCATTGACCGTATTATTTTACACACCTTTTTTTTCTTTTCCTTTGTGTGTGTGCATGAATGTGTGTGTGCACGTGTGTGCATGCACGTGTGTGTGTGTGTGTGTGTGTGTGTGTGTGTAGAAGCATTAGAGGAGGATGTGATATTTTTTCCTTTATCACACTCTGCCCTATTCTCTTATGACAGAGTCTCTTACTGAACCTGGAAGTAACCTTTTGGGCTAAACTGACAGGAATTCCCAGCAACCCTCCTGTCTCCAGCCCAGCAGTGCCAGGGCTATATTCCGAGACTGGACTTTCTACACAAGTTCAGCAGACTTTCTATACAAGTTCTGGCCCTTATGATTGGGCAGCGAGCCTTTTACCCACTGAGTCGCCTCTCTGGTCCTTCACTCTTTTCCACTCTAACAGCACATCTCCCTTTCTGTGGTCAGTACTACACAGTTGAGTGACCATTCTCTCTGGGTCAGAGTAGGACTCTAATGGAGATTCTTGCTCTGCTTTATCACCCAAATGGAGCTGAGTGAGACACTGCTCCTTTCTGTAATTTTAGCCTTAGTGTGTGCATTCAGAACTGCCTGAAGTTTCTCTGTTCCCACAAAGAACAGAACTGACACGTAGAAAGGATAGGTTGAAAGAAAGAACACAAGGAAGAAGTGGCAGAAGGGACACATGCAGAAAAAGAGTTAGGAAAAAATGAGGGTTAGGAGACGGGATGAAGAGGCAGGCAAGGTCCTTGAGTATAATCCCCACCCTGCAAGTTCTGCCTCTTTGCATATAGATGAACTGACCCAACAAATATCACTGCTTGTCATCATAATGTAATTGAGGTTTCTATCATTTCCAGCAGTAAGTCTGGCTGATGCATTATTTATTCAGTATCCTTCTCTGAGATGGACTTTAGAGGTGTGAGATTTTCATTTCTCTTTCTCATGATCAGAAAGTGGCCCTTTGTGGTCTGGATTCAGTACATAAAATGTGAGATGCCTTATAGTGTGCATTTACCTCAGAAAATTTCTTTTCTGGTTCCTGCATGGTGAGTTGCTCTTTTTGCCCTTAAAGTTTCTTTGCTTTATACTATATGGATTGTAGGACGTGGACTGTAATTTTCTAGACAGTCAGTCTCTGGTGAATAGAAATGGACGTTTTAAAATGAATGAGACAGGAAAATGTTCTAATTCCTGTCCCTGGCCATTCTGTATGAGTCTGTTCCTCAGTTGAGTTCTATTAATGTAGGAAGTAAAACGACTGCTCTTATTTGATCTTATTTGTCAAACTCTTTCAATGAGGATACAGACAAACAAACAAACACCTCTGTTTCAATGTGGATATAAACTTTTGTATTTGTTTATCTATTGTGTGGGGATATTAGTGACAATTTGGGGAAAAGTAGGTCATCTAGTTCTCACCTTTCCTTGTTATCAAGGAAGCTAGTAACTCCAGCCTTTCAAAGTAAGAACTGCTCTCTCTTTCCGTCGGATCTGTAATTCGGGAAACATTCATAGCAGTCTATTAGTGTTTTGAAGTTCTAGAAATTCCAGAAAGTGAGTTGAGTTTCTGGATAGAGCAAGCCCCAACACACACACACACACACACACACACACACACACACACACAGAGAGAGAGAGAGAGAGAGAGAGAGAGAGAGAGAGAGAGAGAGAGAGAGAGAGAGAGAGAGAGAGAGAGAGAATAGACCTAGTCTGCAGTCTGCCACGACTATGAAGCCGATCCTACTTCTCAGAGATAGAGTATCAAGAGGTAAGGGCTATTCATTCCTTTCTCAAGGAGCCTCCAGGTGAAAACTCCCATAGACAATCCTCTAAATTAAGTTGGAAGTTTCTCCATGTGGTTTCTCCTCCCTTGCGGGTTCATGACAGCGCTGAGTGAGGAGCAGGTGATGATAGTTAAAGGCCAACGGAGTGTGTGCCCACAGCAGTAGTGGGAGGGTCTGGGAGGATTGGAAAGGAAAGCATGATAGGACTATGTTTTATAAAAAAATGTTTAAAAAATAATAAAAAGAAAACCAAGTTGAAAAAAAAAGAAAGGAGCATGTTCCTTCTAGGTTATTTGTAGTTGGGAGTGTTTGCATGATTTTTGTTCCAGATTCGTAATTTAGTTCTGCCTACAGCAGCATATCCTATCTGAATTTGGAATTCAGGACATTATCTAATATTTCTTTTCCATTTCTGTGCCTCTCATGTTGTTGTCTTTTCTAAATGGGGGAATGGGCTCAGAGATAAAAGAATTCACGGAATATGCTTCCAGAGTTTGGCTGGGCACAGCCCTCCATGGAGAAGCCTGGACATGACCACCTACTTTCTCACAGTGCAGCTATGGGGCCGTAGACTCTGCACTAGCATTTCACCCACAAAAAAGAAAGTCATACAAAAGTCATAGTCAAAATAGTTGTTACAAACATTGAAATAGATCTTTTATTATTTTCTCATACTATCCATTTTTATAATAAACAGTTAATTACCATGTCTCTGGATGCTGGCAAGGTATTTATAACATTATGAATCTCCTATAGTTATGCTCAGAGAGAGCCTATTCTTGAAGAATAGATTTCTAAACAAAAACTATTCATTCATCATTGAATTCATGTCATGAAAGGACATGCAGCAAACATTTACTCCTTCATAATATCATTTCCATATGCCTTGAATCAAATGCGAATATGGCATATAATTAATGATCTATGTAAATCATTTTTACTTTAAAGAAATATGCATAAATATATTAGGTAGTAATTAAAATCAGGTCAACAAGATGGAGAGCTTCTTCACAAACCCTAAAATAATTATAAGTAAATTTACTAAAAAAATTTGAATATAAATCTTAATTGGTTTATAATGTTTCTTCTAGTCACCATTTATTATGTAGCTTAAAATTACACTCTAGCTCAATGTTTATAAAACCATTGTTAATATGATTTATTTATAAAGAAAAGCGAGAAAGCAATATTGCTAGTCCCTGTGACTCAGTCATAAATCTTAAGAGCTTTATAATGACACACATTTCCAGTAACGCTGACTACATTTCCACTGTATTTAATTCTCTTGCGTTTTAGCCACTCCACATTCTTGAGATTATATACATGCTTGCAAACTAACCAAATACTCTTGAGACTATGAAATGAAAGGACCTATTAAAAAAAAAGTGTGTGTGTGTGTGTGTGTGTGTGTGTGTGTGTGTGTGTGTGTGTGTAGGTGTGTAGGTGTACATGCTGTGCTATCTTTTGAAGGGTTTTATTTTTTCAGAGATTACATACACTAACAATTTTCAAGTATTTATTTGCTTATTTATTTAATCAAAGCAAAGCTCTATGGGAGGTAGCACTGGATAAAATGATGAGAAAACTCTGATGGCAATGTCAGGGAACTATGTCAACAGTGACATGTGAATGGTACTTCCTTTCAGGATTGCCTTCGTTGCTTTTGCATGTTTTCAAACATTTCACCAAATCTACTGTGGACCCCTTGACTATATTTGCTGAAACTGATAAAATAATGTTCTCTGCAATAACAGTAAACCATTGATTCACACAGAAAGATAAACACACGAGATGCAAACTAGAGTGATCGGTTCGAAGACAGCATGTATGCATGTACTGACCTCAGGGCTTTATGAGATGCTTTATCTACAGTAACTCTTTTAAAGATTTATTTGATTTTTGTCTTTATGTGTATGTGTGAGTGCCTGCCTGTATGTGTATGTACTACGTGTGAATCTGGTGTCCAGGAAGGCCCTGCAGACACAAGTCACAGCACATTATGGGTGCTGGGAATTGAACCCTAGTCTTCTGCAAGAATGCAGTCACCTCTTTACCACAGAGCCATCTCTTCAGCTACCTAAAATTATTTTTATGTAGAATACTTCTTAGCATTCCAGCCTTATTTACTTTGCTAGCTTCTTAAGGGCATTTGATGCATGTTCAGATATTTATAGAAACGAACCATAGGCTAGAATCAAAACATCTTTGCACATACTTATTTCTACCATAAAATGAATATCAATTAAGTGATAGAGGTTAGAGGTGTAAGACAACCAGGGAAGGAGAGTGAGACCCAGGCAAGCATCACCCAGGCAGGCTACAGGAAGCCTTGTTCTAGGTGAGGTAGGGCAGCTGGGGCGTTTTTCTGGGAGTATGACCACATGCGCGTGTGCACGTGTGTGCGTGTGTGCGTGCGTGTGTGTGTGTGTGTGTGTGTGTGTGTGTGTGTTGTGAGTTTCAGTTTTAATTTTTTGCTTTTAGGAGAGCAGAAACATGCTGTTAACAGTACTTCCTGTGAACATTAGAGGCTAACACTATTTTGAATTAATGCTCTGCTATTGGTATGAAAACACTTAGGATTATGAATTTATTTAATATGAAGGCTTTTATCAGTAATTATCTTAATATTTCTCTATGGTTCTGGTACATCAAATTAAAAGAGCCATTTTTGAAATATTCTATTAGAGTTGTTAACTTTAAAAGTTCATGCAAAGCATACATTAATCCTTGGTTCAGTGCATTCAACTTTCCTGAAAATTGGTGTGTGTTCAGGGAGAAAAGAATGTCAGTCTCTGTCCACTCACAAGCTCCCTTTATCAGAAACTGGAGCACACGTGAGGTCTCACTGAATCTGTTGCCATAAGTTGGGCTCTAATAGAAGTGAATTATGGGTCTTCCTGGTGGGAATTAGACAACAGGAAACTGAATATTAGAAACAGAACAGGGTTAGGGATGAGCAAACGTTTTCAAAATAGAAAAGGGTGGAAAGTGGAGGATCCAGGAAAGCCCAAGGGTAGTTATCTCTCCTTCAGGGCTCTCTGCTCTCTCGTCATTCTGTTTGCTTGATTCTTGAAATTACTCTGGCTCATCATTTTTAGTACTGGAGTTTTCAGAGGCTGTTACTTGGTAATGGTTGATAGTGTGATACATGTTTATGGCATTCATAGTCCAATTGGCATTTTAATATTTGTCACCTTAGATACTGATCATGGTCATTGTGTTGGGGGCATTAAAAAGTCTTTCTGCTAGCTAATTTAAAAGATAAAACTATTGCTAGCTGCAATCACTCTTCTCTTCAACAGAACATTGGAGTTTAATCCTTTGAATTAACTATATTTTTTTATGTGCCACTCAATCCCCCGTGTTTCTCCCTTTTCCTTCCCATCCTACTATCTTCTACCTCCATAAAATTAATTTATTTTAATTTCAACATTTGAGACAACAGTTGGTCTTGGATTTTTGTGTCTGGTTTATTTCATTTAGCACAACACTGTCCCATGCAATTTATTTTGCTTCACATGACAGGATTCCATTCTTTTTATGGCTGACTGATATTTTGCTATGTACATATGCCATATTTTATTCTATTTGCTTTGAATGTCAAGTGTCCCCTGGAAGCTCCTATGTTGAATGCTTGATCTTTAACTGGTGGTGCTGTCAGTGGCTGTGGGGGCAGAGACACAGCTGTACCTGCTACCCATTGTTGTCTGGGCAGTTCTGATGTCCTTTGGGGACTTCTGCTTCATTAAGGCTGAAACCCTGACTTCACCACAGGAAAGGGTTTCAGAACAGCTTATATGGCATTGTAATTTATCAGAAGACATTTTAAACAGATGTAAGCATGGTCTAAAGACAGAAAGGCTCAGTGTAGGAGTAAAACTCACCTGAGAGCATGGTGTGGGCATCTCAGGAGAGTCACACTCCATTTTCTTTAGGCTAGTCACGTGTAGGATTTGGGTATGTGTAATCGTTACCATCTGGAGAGGGTTGCTAAGGAATTAAATGAGATAACACAGTGGTTTCTGAGGTGTAAGCAGGTTACAACTGGTAGAGTAAAAGCGGGTCACAGGACTGTAGAAATTTGGGGTGTCTTCACTAGAGAGCATGACAGCCATCATGTCTGTATGATTCCCAGAATATGTGGTGGGGGATTAAGGTCCTGGACAAATGCAGGACTTCATAAAGGGTGGTTGCTACTTTAACACCCTTCTTTGGCAGTATTTCTACATAAAATATTCAGGCTGGTAAGATGGCTTAGAGGGTAAAGGCACTTATTGTCAATTCCTGGAGCCCCCATGGCAGAAAAAGAATCAACTTCTGAAAGCTGTCCTCTGACACACACATACACACACACCACAGCACACACACACACACACACACACACATACACCACAGCACACACACACACATCACACACACACACCACATATACACCACATATACACCACAGCACACACACAAACACACATACCACACACATACACACATACACCACACACACACTACATACCCCCCACATACACACACACACATCACACACACACGTCACACAACACACCACACACACATACATACCACACACATACACACATACACCACACACACTACGTACCCCCCCCACACATACACACACACACATCACACACACATCCCACCCACACACACACACACACACACACACACACACACACACACACACACATTTGGCAATGGCTCACACACAGACAGATGCTAACTGTGCTGTAGTTCTTGATTGTCAGCTGCCAGAGACTTCAGCAAAACTCCAGGGTAAGACCCTTTCTTCCCCTTGTCCTCAGATTTCCATGTCTTTGTCCAGCTTTGGTGTTGTTTTGAGGAAGTTGTGGAAAGTTCAGTATGTGTGTCTTAGCTAAAGAAATTAGCTCACTGTAAGCGGATTCTTGAGTGTTGTATCCTGTTTTTTGCCCTTTCCATTCAGTTTTCATTTTCTTGTCTTCCATGAGGTGAATAGCTCTTTTCTGCCCCATTTACAGGGCCATAGTCAACAGAGCCAAAGGTGATTCAGAGAAATCCCAGAACCAAAATAAATCTTGTCTTCTGTAAGTTAGTTATATCAGGTATTTGGTCATAGTGGGGAGAAGAGTAACTCACGCTATTACAGTATGTGTTCTGTCTCATCCATGGTCATATGATATGGTCATCTGACAGTGGTTTCAGCAAACAGAAAGATAAAGAGATGCAAGAGAGGTGCATTCAGGCCCTCAGCCAGGTTTGCTGGTATCTTAACACTATCATTTGAAAATATGTCTATATAAAATATTCATGCTGACAAGATGGCTCAGAGAGATGTTCATAGTTCTGGTAGAAGGAGTTGGAGTGTTACAGGATCCTCACATGGGATTCCCACCTCTATACCCTCCTACTCACCCCTCCCCCAGCTGCAAATAATCTCAGGAGAAGCCAGAACATAGGAAGTGGCAGATTAATTGAATCTGGTAGGTACTGTTATGAACACTTTCCCACCAGCCTGGTCCCACAGCCGCATCAGCCCCAAATGAACACTCAGAGACTTGTATTAATTATAATACTGTTGGCTGATGACTAGGGCTTCTCATTAGCCAGCTCTGTCTTAATTATTAACTCATTTCTATTAATCTATGTATTTCCATGTGGTCTTATCTTACCAGAGAAGGGTCCAGACTTCTTACTCCTTCCTTCTCTACATGGTGACTGATTTCTGCCTCCACTTCCCAGAATTCTCCTTGTCTCCTAGCCCCACCTATCTTCCTGCCTGGCCAATCAGTGTTTTATTCATCAACCAATAAGAGAAACATACAGAATAACATCTCCCATCAGGGTACTTCATGCCTCAGCATCTATATGAGGTAGGACATTGTGGTGACACAGCTGTTTTCGGGTTGCCCACATTCCTGTAAGGAACCCTTCATACATGAGCCTGTATGGCAGCTCAGTGAAGTCACTGGTTCATTAAGTTGTGCTTGGGTAGGAATCTTTACTTTGTCCTGTCATCATCTTCTCAGGGAAGTAAACCCCACAGTCCTGATCACTCAACCAAGTGCTAAATGTGGCCTTTGGTAACACAGCTGCAATAAACCTGAGTGTGCAGGTGTCACTTTGGCTTACTGATATTTTTCTTTTGGATGCACATTCACTATTAGAACTCATTGATGATACTCTACTTCTCAGCTTTCACACTCTATGCTGTGCTATGTTATACTAATTTACATTCTTGTACTAATATGCAAGTGTCCTGCCTCCTCTGTCAGCGTATATTGTTCCCTGTCTTTTAGATGATAACTATACCTTCTCTTGTTTTCTTGTTGTCTGTGCATTTATTTTGATGCAGCCCTCCTTGAAGAATTGTGTTGTTCTTTTTATAGACATTTTTTTCATACCAATGTCCCAAAATGTTCCTCATATGCTTTTTTTCTGTCAGTGTTAGAGTTTAAATCTCCCATTTTAGTCTTCAGTCTACCTGGAGGTGACTTAACCTTTGCTAAGAGCTGGATATAAAAGGTATATCATAATATTCTATGCAACTTGTTCACTGAAAATGTATAGTTGAGTTGCTTTTACTATAATTTCAGTTTTGGAGATTCCTGAAGATGAGATGGCATCTGCTTGGCCATAGGGAAGCCTTGGGGCAGATGGTATCACAGTGTGAGAGAGATCACACGGTATGAGAGGGAGCATGGCATGCCAGTGAGCTGTCAGTCTCCTGTTCTCCGAAGACCTTGAGAGAAAGAATGAACTGCAAGAAAGACTTACTCCTTCAAAACCAAATTGCCCTGGAGTCTCATAATGTTCCCAGCAGCTTTTAGTACACCACGCTAGGATCACTCCCAGCACGTGGCTTCCAAAGTCATTGTCTCCAGCCCAAGGATAATAGATAAGCACAGATAAGCAGTATGCAGAGAGAACACATAGGGGAATGAGATAAAGTAACTCCTGGGAATGGGAAAAGACCTCAGGGAGTAATTCTGTCATGCTGTCCTGTTCAATGGGATTTTTCAATTCTTATAGTAGGAGTAAGAGGAGACACAGGTAATATTTGAACTGGTCATTTTGTAGTAGATCGTTGGTTGATCCAGTAAGGAGTCCAAACCTCTTAAGCTTGCTTCCTTGCCAGACCAGAGAATTATTCATCCATCCAAAAGGGGTCTTCTGAGTTGCTTAACTACTCCATGATCCACCAAGGCCTCTCCCTGTCTGGCTAAGTGAAGCTTAGCTGTTGTTTCAACTGCCTTTGAAGGCTGTAATCACCCTGGTTATAGTCTATAGTCTCCGTTTCCTGGGCAACCAAGCCTGTGAGCTTTCCTCCACATGTTCCAGTTGACTTGCACAGGGTTGCTCTCCCAATGCCATCTCTGCTATGATCAACCAAACCAACTGAGCCCCTGAGCCAAAATAAATCCTTCATCCTTAACTTGGTTTCTATCAGCTAGTTCGTGGCAACAATGAGAAAGCAAGCTGATGCTCAGACTTTGTGGGTCTTCATTGAATCCTGACAGGACCACTGCACCCAGGAATATTCCAATAGCTGACTGCCCCCATTTCTGTTACTCTTTAATTCTCAGCAAGCCAAAATACTCCCATGTCTCTGTTTTGAAACCTTAGCATTGTCCAGTGACTCCACAGTAATCCCAGATTCTTTTGCCCTTTATCACAAGGCTTCATTTGTATTTTAAAATCTCATTCCTTCCCCGTTTCCTCACCATGGATCCTAAAACTTCCTACCGTTATGTTCCAAACCACTAGACGTATAATTTTCCTTGTACCAAGACTTCTGCTTTTCTCTCTTTGCTGCCTAGGGAACGTTTCCACATCCAAATGTTTCACGGCCAAGCATGACATCAGCTGGTGAAGTACAAACTGACTCTGAATGTGGATAAGAGCCCGTTTCCGCATGGGCTCTATTGTGCAGTGATTTGCTCCATACTGGTTTTAAGTGTTGAGAGGAAGTTCTTCAAGACCAAAGACCATCCTGTCCAACTCACCATCTTGTATCCCTCTCGGTTTATAGTTGGACTCAGGTAGTGCTGTGTGAATGACCACCTGTGTCCTTTCTCAGGACATCTTTACTGGAATAGCTGATAGCACACTTATTAGCTACTAGCCAGGCCACCAAGTTAGGACTGATCTGGTGCACAATATTCAAATTTATGGCTACTTCTATTTCTCGTTTCTTCAGCGTTTAAAAATAGATCTCCCAGCAGTCCAGAAGTAAGACATGTAGTCTTGATTTTAGACTGTGGCAGTTTAGACAAACTGAGAAAAATGAAGGAACCTGATATTCACATCCTATAAAACCAGGTATTTGTTCAGCCAAATACCTGAGGTGGAGGGGAAGGCTGAGGGGACTGAACATAACACTGCAATTGGGTGCCTTAAAGATTTAGAAAGAGTTGCGATGAAGGGAGAGGACCATCATACACTGTGAATGTAACATTATATTTTGAGCATAAGCATATTTAAAAATCTGTTCTTCAGTAAATGCCTATAATATACCAACCAGATGGTATTTTTGCTTTTTTAAAAATGATATTTAACCTTTACGTGTATGCTGGATTTATGAGATTTGTGAGGAGTTATTTGAATTTTCATCATCCAGATATTAAACAGAAGCCAGTAACTGCCATAGACCCAGTGCCTGTAACCTGTGCATGTTAAATGTAGGGTTTGTCCCCTCCACTCACCCAGACTGTTCTGCATCCTTGGTGATGTTTATAGCTGTTGTTTGATTACCATGATTTAATATCATTCCTTTTTTCTCCATGGATAGAAAGTGACAAGCACTCCAAGATCAGCTGCTCCCTGATATCTGAGTGTGCTTCCGGCTTATGAAAAAAGTGGGAGCAATCGGAGTTTGTCACTTTAAGTGAGGCACATTGAAGGACATTGCTATGAACTCTGCAGAGACAATCAAGTTGGGCAACCAGCAAGGCTGAATTTGTACAAACTACAAGAGTCAAGTGTAGATAGATATTTTAGTTTCCTTTCTATTGCTGTGATAAAATTCCATGATCAAAAGCCTGGAGAGGGAAGGGATTATTTGATTTTACAGGAGGCACAAACTGGAGTAATGTCTATGGCGGATTACTCCTTGCTGGTTTGCTTCTGTGACCTGCTTTCTCTTTAACCCAAACCCGCTTATCCAGTGCTGACCCTACCCACTGTGGGCTGGGCCCTGCCACATCAGTTGCCAATCAAGAAAGTGAGCCCACAGACTTCCTATAAGCCAACCTGATTGATGGAGGCATTTTCTTAATTGTGGTACTCTCTTCTTTGATGATGCTGGCTTGTGCCCAGCTGACCAAAAAAAAAAAAAAAAAAAAAATCTATCATGGGGGATGGGAGATGGGAAGCAGAAGCCAATACACTGACATTGTTCTGACTGCTGTGAAGCTGTGGCAATGTAGTTCCTATATGACCTACAACCTTACTCTATTCTTCTTGGTACAGCTGTTCATTGTAACTTATAAGGCCTGAAAGAATAGCTATTGTGCGTATTCTCTTGTTTTTACTATAGCAAAGTCAGCAAGGTGAAATGTCTCCAGATCAATCTCTTTTAAAACTGCCTTCACTGTGGACCACACACTGGACTCCTCCTGCTGTGATGCACCAAGGCATGCAGTAGGCCATCAGCTTGTATCACACGTTTGAGCATGCCGGTGTGTTCTTATATTAGAATGAGCATCTTTCTTGTCTTCCAGCAGCAGCTGCATGCATATGGCACGATGTGGTTATGATGGCAGCCACAGGCACCATTACTTCCTGATGTAAAGAGGTGTATTGTGCGGCATTGCTGCCATTTAAGGGAAATTATTTGCGTTGGTTTGGGCATAATTTCAGTGTGTCTTCAGAGTTCTGTGTGCTGGGGCTTTTTCCCTAGTGTGGTGTATGAAAAGCTGCTGGAAACTTTAAGAGGCCCCAGGGTGATTTGGTCTTCAAGAAGGAGTAAGTGTTTCTTGCAGCTTATTCTTGCTCTCAAGCTCTTGGGAAAACAGGAGGCTGACAAGTCACTGATGTGCCATGCTCCATCTCACAATATAATCTTCCCTTCACACACACTCTTCCAAACCATATACCCCGAGGCTTTTCTTAAGACCAAACAGATTCAAGCACATAAGGAAATCTCGAAGATGGTGAGATAAATCAACCCCTTTTCTTTAAATTTTGCCTAGCATCAAGTATGTTGTTAGTGCAACAGAAAATGGACTGGGGCATCTCTAAGGTAAAGCCTAGTGGTACCATGCTAGCAGCTCAGATTTCTCCTGCTCACCCTGTGTAATATGCTAAATAACGGTGTAGTGTGTTTCTGGGGAGGCTCTGCCAAGAATCTGTTCACCCTAAACAAGGCACTGGCAGCAGGCCAAAAAACTTCCACCGAAGTTTGATTGGGATGGAGAACCTACAAGTTTACTGGAGTTTTCGTGAGAGGTTACCTTCAGAAGGTTCCAGAGGTACCTGTTTCACCATAAAGCCCACCCCAGCCTGATGACAACTCAGGGATGCTGTATCCCTGGAGTTTCCTGTACAATCTCCAGGCAGCTCAAAAGGTCAGAGTGTCTCCTCTCCCCAGTAGTGGACCTTACGATGGGCATTGGAAATCAGGAAAGTTCCAAGAACTTCTGAGATTTGTATTTGCTTTGCAAATGTTACAAGATCTCCTTTTATGATGGAAAGGTCCATTTGGAGGAGATTGCCACACAACAAATGACAAAAATATTATCCTAGTTTATTTTTGTCAATTTGACACAAACTAGAGTCATCAGGGAAGAGGGAGCATCATTTGAGGAAGTTCCACCATCAGATTGGCTTATGAACAAATTTATGGGTCATTTTACTGCTCAACAATTGATGTGAGGGGCCCTACCCACTATGGACAGTGTCACTCTTGGGCAGCTGGCCTTGGATTGTATAACAAATTTACTGGTTTGCTCCCCATGGCTTGCTCAGAATCTCCATGGCCTGGGCCTCAGCTCACATATCCATGTTCCTGTCCTGAGCTTCCGCCCTGGCTTCCCTTAATGGAAGACTATGATGTGTTAGTTAAAGTAAACCATTTCCTCCAAAGCTGCTTTTGGTCATGGTGTTTATCCTAGCAATAGCAAACAACTATGACACATATCCAGTTGAAATACCTGGAATCTGTAAATGAAATTTTGTAGGTAAAGAGATCACTTCCCAAAGGGGACCAAGTAACAGACCTTGAACAAGGAAGTTAACCTGGTTTGTTCTGGTGGACTCTGAGTCCCATTACTAGTGTCTTCTGAAAAGAGCCACAGAAAGGTGGGGTGGAAAATGTGGCCAGGGTTTGGTTATAAACCAAGGAATACTGGCAGTCACCAAAGCTGGGAAAGACAAGCATCTATGGAGGAAGCACACCCAGTACACCCTGACACCTGGATGTTAGCCCAGTGAAGCAGATTCTAGCTTCCCATGCTCCAGAGTGAAGACACAATCCTGTTGTTTTGAGCCTGTTTACAGTATGTTGTTCTAGTTCTTCATGGAGTAATCTTGCGGAGGCTGTGAAGGCTGCTCATGTCTCTTGGCATGCACAGCAGATAAAGGATTTCCTCCAGTGTGTCACAAGTATCCTGAACCTGGTGAGCCATGCTGAGCACCAGGCACCTCAGCAATCTTGACCAGAGCATCCTGGGGTGCTACAGTGCCCTTAATTCTGTAAATCATCTGGTCAGTATGAGTCTACAGATCCTCTCTGACTGGAACTCTGCGCTACAGTCCAGGAAGCTGTGGTTTGCATCTCATCAGGGACAAGTGCATGAGGGCTGCTGCCAGGCACAGCAGCTGGGGAGGTCTGTTGTTCAGGGCCCGTGCAGGGTTGTGATACTGGAAAGTACTGGCTTGTTCTGATAATAATAATTTCATCATGAACTGTAGTGTTCACTGTAGGTTCAACACAAAGTCTCTTTTGCTTCTAGTTTGTTAGGATTAACATTTCTTTTTGGCTATAAATAGGGTTTAAGTTTATTGTAATAGTTCCCTCTGGATCTCTTGAGAACATCACTCACATTTACCCTCTTAATTTATTAACAGATTGAACAGTTTAAATGGTTTTCTAATGTTACATCAACCTTGAGTTCCTACAGTAATCAAGATTTGTAAATCAATGCAAGAAAAGAAGTCCACTTGAAGATAGCTGGACGTCCCTGCTAATTTCAAAGCATCTTGTTAAATCATATTTACTTCAAAGATACATCTATACAAAGACACAGCTATAGTGAAGGTTGTGAAAGATAATAGCAACCGAAGGAACCACTGTAGTGGAGTTGCTTTCTCACTTTGATATTCTTGGCAAAACTGTGTGCAATCTGCTTGGATTCTCTTAGCTACATACTTTTGAGTCTATGGACATGAGTCAGCCGGCTTATGGTTTAATTTTCATTTGCTGTTCTTGCACATTTGTGCCACAAAGGTAATTTTAGTATTAAAACACGAAAGCTCCTGGATGCTCCCTGTTTCCGAATTCTCTGCAAGATTAAAACAAATGTAACCCATAAATGAACTGGGTTTGGCATTTCTTTTGCATGGGGATTGTTAAAAGCGATTCTTTCTCAGAATATTATACACTGCTTAGTTTTTGCATTTCCCCTTCAGACGCTCTTAATGATATTTTTATAATCTATTTTATCTGTTTTAAATATAGTAGCTATACTGCCATCTGTATCGTCCTCTCGCTTTTTTAATCTCTAATGTTTGTTGCCACATCCCTCTTATATTGTTATAGTATGTAAGCTGCATGTGTGTGTGTGTGTGTGTGTGTGTGTGCAGACTTTTTCTTTTGATCATTTTGTACTTTATTGGGCTTTGATAATTACCAGTGTCTAGCAGTGCAGACTCTTCATGGCTTACTGCTTTTTTTCTTTCTGCTCTTATTTTGACATCTTCATTTTCATTTAACCATCTTATTTTAGTTTTTCCTCCAACATTTTCACCTTGACAATTTGCTTATTGAATTTGTCTTTTTTTTTCTTTTCTAAAATTAAGAATAGTCTCAGCCTTATTTCCTCTTAAATGCTAGCCAACCTATATCTGAGAAGTGTTGATATGTAGTATTTTCTTTAAACTCTAATCATTTGCTGTGATTTCCTTAATGAGTTTGTTAAAGTGTAATTTGAAATTTCTAAGCCAGTGATTATGTTTTTGGGATGCTCTCTTTGTTTTGTAATGATATACACTGTTACGTTTATATACTGATTATGCTCCATTTGTAAATGTATCATGTACATGAAGTCTCACCAACATGACCGCCTAAACATGAGCTAATCAAGAATAATAACAATAAACATGCTAAAACTTCTCCAGGGATGAGTTAGCCACACCTTGAAAAGCACACATGCAATTAACATTACACAGACTGAGCAGATTATATTTATATATTTAGGCATGCATATACACACACACATATGTATGCAAGAACAATTCACAAATAAAGAGGTTATAAATTTGAAAGAGAACAAGGAGAGGTATGTGGGAGGGTTTGGAGGGGGGGAAAGAAAGAAAATGATGTAGTTAAAGTCTCAAAAATAAAAGAAACAATAAATAAAAAAAATTAAAAGACCAATTTAGCAGGTAAAACAGACACACGGACATATGCACACACATTCTGTAATCAAGCTAAACATATCTGGTGGGCAAAGCCTCTGCCTAGCTTCCCGGCTATGTGGGAGTGTGCAGTCCTCTCAGGAGCCCAGGGCCTGCCTCTGTCAATGTCTTCCTTTCTTGGAGAAGTGCTCTACTTATTCTTCAGAAAATAACGGCATCAGAATCTCTGAGATGTTTGCTAAATGTTCAGTAGATTCAATCTGTTCTGGGAGCTTTGGATTCAGGAAGGCCAGAATTTGCATTTTAGAGGTGAGTTTTAAGGTTTGGAAAAGAATGCAATAAAAGCATGTCACTGGTGGTGGTTCTGTAAACCAGGTTAAATTCTGTTATTTTCTTCTTGCTTAATAAGGAAACCTCTCACTTATTGAATCATTGCTACTTCCTTCCTCAAAGCATATTTATTAGATATAGTAAAACATTTTAAGATTAAAAAAAAAAACAAAAGAAACCTACAGAGACAAGGCTAATTTCCTATGTAAAGCAAGCAACAGGGTCAGAATCTTAACGCCTTTAGCCTCTCTCTGTGCGTGTCTCCCCATTTTTTTTGGTGTGTGTGGGTATGCACATGTGTATACACATGCTGATGCTAGCGATTGATGCCATGTGCTTTCCTCTGTGACTGTCTTTATTCAAGGCCAAGTCCTTCACAGAACTTCAGAGAACAGCTAGACTGCCTGACCAGTGAATTCCCAGAATCCTCCTGTCTCTAACTGCCAATGCTGGATTATAGTTATGTGATTCCCCACCAAGATTGTTTTTGTGTGGTTGCTGGAAATCTGAACTTAGGTTCCCCTGCTTGCTGCATTCTGGAAGCACTTTGTAGACTGAGCCATCTGTCGCCCCAGCCCTGTTTCTCACAGCCTAACAGACCTCTTCTTCCTTACTGAGGAGCTCTTGTTTTACAATGGCACCAAGGAACCAACAGATTCTTAGGTAATTTAGCTTTGTCATCGTGTGTGTGTGTGTGTGTGTGTGTGTGTGTGTGTGTGTGTGCGCGCGCGCGCGTGCGTGCGTGCGTGCATGCATGCTGGTGTGAGCGCATTCAGGCATGCATGCATGCCAGCGTGCACATGTGGAGACAAAGGACCACTTTTGGGGGTCAGTCATTTCTCGTATTCTGTTTTGTTTGAGGCAAATGTTCTATTTCTTTCTGCCACTTCCTGCAAACTAATGGGTGATTCTTCTGTCTACATTTTTTTTTTTTTTCAGTTTTCATCTTGACATAGGAATGCTGGAATTATAGATGTGCTTCACTGTGTCCCACCTTTTAAGTGATTCTGGAGATCCAAACTCAGGCCATCAGACTTACATGGCATGTCTTTTTACATACTGAGCCATCACTGTGAGCAGGAGCTATTCTGTATTGACATTAACGCATTTGTACTTGTGTGATTTTACCCTAGATTATGACATCAGGTAATACTGCATTTTCTAACTATTTTGGTCTTTTTCTCCTTGTATGAAATGTGTATTTTCTGAGGTTAGAACAAGTAATATTTACAAATACTCTTTAGTTTACCAAATATTTCTTAATATTTCATTCTGTGGTCCTAACAAAAATCTCCTGACTGCCTTTATAACCTCACAGTGGTTTGGGAAGATTTAAGAACATGTCTTAGAGTTGAGGAGCTGGCTCAGTGCTTAAAAGCATTTGTGGTTTCTACAAAGGACCTGAGTTCGGGTCCCAGAACCCGCCTAGACCCTCACAATGTCCACTCTCGCTCCAGGGCATTCAGTGTCCTCTCTTGGCTTCCATGAGTGCCAGGCATTCACATAGTGCATATACAGATACAGTCAAACACTCATAAGCATAAGGTAAAAACATAAAAAGAATTGTTAGAGCAAGCGTGTATTGTTAAGACGGCTTTCCATCTCAAGTTTCTCACTATGTGGTGAGTAGGAGAGCCCCAAACTCTGACCTGAAAAGCATATTCCATAGAACAAACACGAAGAAGGGCTTCGATGCGAGTAGGAGACAAAACCAGATTTATCATACTTGCTGAGCAAGAAAGGTTTTTATCTAAAAACACAGCATTGTCATTTGTATATAGAAATAGAAAGGAGCACTCTAGAAAGAAAGGAGCTTTGTTCTGCATCCTATTTCCAGAGGGTCAAAGCTGAGAATCCTAGCCTGAAATAACCTTCTTACTATAATGGTGAGTGTAAGATGTACAGCGTATCACACAGCAAGAGAAAAGGAGAGTCTATATGTTTGTGAACCTCTGACCATGAAGCCAGCAAGCTCCATTCATGGACACTCAATTTCAGTGGCTTTAATTCTAACCACTTGCCAAAGGCCACCTCCAAACACCACAGGAGGACTGTATTTCATCCTTTCAATACCAGTGAGGAGCTAAACTGTGCATGAGTTAGGAAAATACAGCAGATTGAAACCATAGCACAGGTTCTCCAAACAAGATGTGAGTTAATCTCACTCATATCATGGGTGTTGAATAGACGGTGCTTTGATTGGCTCTGATGTGAATGGAGCAGCTCTATCAAAAAGAGGAACCCATGAGTCCCAGGCTGGTAGGGCTGCACTGTGCTGACTGCCTTTTCCCATCCAAGTACACATCTAGTGTCTTTACTGAGAAGGTCTTCAACACGAATACTCAAGGGCAATGGCTTTAGCAACCAAACATTTTGATACTGTGTTACTGATGCTGATGGGACAGATGAGAACAAAGCTTCTTAGTGTACTAACATTGTTAGCCAGAACAGCTTGTACTGATCTGCTCTGCATATGTGTGTGTTCACAGCATCTTGTCATTAGCTGCAGTAACTTAATCAGCATATCAGGCACCCCCTGTGTGTTAATACAGAATGTATCCCAAACAATGGCATACAGAACCTCAGTATTTGGTCACATGTGTATGCTCATGCCTACCGTGATCTTTGTTTTAAGCTAGCAGTATTGTATCTTGATGATGGCAGAGGTAAACATTGCTTAGAGAATGCCTTGTGACTGTGTCTGAATTGGGAATATGATGGAAATGATTTCCATTTAGCCACTTGGACACCATTACCATGTTCCTCTTTCACTGGCACAGTTCTGAAATGCAGTGTTTCTAAAGAACCCTTTGCAAACCAAACTTATGCCATAGCTCAGGGGAACTAAAAAGCTTCATACCCAAAGTAAGATACACAAAACTGTGTAGTGCTTCTACCCATAGTCTATTCATAACAACCCACTTCCATAGGGTGAATCATAAAAAAAGAGGGGGGGGCTTTTTTATGGGGCAGGGAAGAGTCGCAATTCTAATTGAAGGTTGGGGCCACATTTGGCGATTGTCTTCTTTTTGAAAATATTTTAAATTCTTCTAAATTTTAATTAAAATTTATGTGTATAGATATTTTGCCTCCATGTATGTCTGTGGCCATGTTTGTAGTCAGAGGCTGAGGAGGTCAGAAGATGCCCCTGAACTGAATTGTGAGCTCTCATGTGCATGGTGGGACTCAAACCCAAGTCCTCTGGAAGAGCAGCCAGTGCTTTTAAGAGCTGAACCATCTCTCCAGCCTGTGATTGCTTCCTTGGTGGCAGATATGTGGTATAGAATGTCACACACCAATAAATAGAAGGAGGGACTAAGCAGATCCACTAGCATTAACAGCTCTTGCTGCTTTTCCAGAGGACCTGAGTTCGGTTCCCAGTATTCATGTCTGGCAGCTTATAACAGTAGTGCCAGGGAATCTGAAATACTGTTTTGCAAGGGCACCTGTGCTCCCATAGTGTACACACATACACACCCACATACCCACCCACCCACACACACACACACACACACACACACACACACACACACACTCACAGACACACAGACACACAGACACACACAAACATACACACACACAGACACACAGACACACAGACACACAGACAC
Source organism: Cricetiscus sungorus (assembly GCA_030556225.1). Lineage (NCBI taxonomy): Eukaryota > Metazoa > Chordata > Mammalia > Rodentia > Cricetidae > Cricetiscus > Cricetiscus sungorus. Next base: position 14,792,423 of record JANBXA010000114.1, read on the forward strand.
ACACAGAGACATACACACAGACACACATACACACACACTCACATACACACAGACACACACACACACAGACATACACACACACAGAGACACTCAGACACACACACACACACAGACATACACACAGACACACATACACACACACTCACACACACACACTCTCACACACAAAGAGACACACAGACACACACACAGAGACATACACACACAGACACACACACACACAGACATACACACACACACAGAGACATACACACAGACACACATATACACACACACACACTCACCCCCCCACACCCCCCCACACTCACATACACACAGGCACACAGAGACACACACACACCCAGAGACACACACACACACACACACACACACTCACACACACACACACACACTCACACACACACAGAGACATGCACACAGACACACATACACACACACACTCACACACAAAGAGACACACAGACACACACACACAGAGACATACACACAGACACACACATACACACACATGGAAACCTGGGTGCAGGAGAGGTGTCTGCCACAGGGAAGAGCACACCAATTGGTTGTCCAGTGCCACACGGTCATCCTTGAAAACATAAATATAAATAACACTATACAGATGTATGTGTGTATATATATATATATATATATATATATATATATATATGCATATAATAAAAATTAGTGAAAAGAGATGCCATGAATTCGAAGCAGTACAGGGCAATGGGGGCACTTGGAGGGAGGAAAGGGGAAAACATTGTAATTACATTAGACTCTCACAAATCAAACCAAAAAGAATGAAGGAAAAGTGCATTTGTGCCTTTGTTTGTGTGTGTGTGCAGCCCTTTGGGCTCTCTGATTCTTTTAAAACCACTGTGATGGGACCTCTGACAGTGGAACCAGTGTTTATCCCTAGTGAACAAATGGATGTTGGGAGACATTTCCCATGGAGGGATGCTCTCTCAGCCCAGATACAGGGAGGAGGGCCTACCCCTCCAACAAATGATGTGACAGACTTTGATGACCCTGCAGGGAAGGCCTCACGCTCTCTGGGGAGTGGATGGGGGTGTAATGGGGGGAATGGGAGTGTTGGAGGGAGAGGGAACTTGGATTGATATGTAAAAAAGAAAGATTGTTTCTAAATTAAATAAAAAAATTCAGAGTTCAGTAAAAAAGTAAATAAATAAAACACAGTGATTCAATCTAGCCACTACATTCAGCTCTGCAAAGCCTTGTCTCTAAGCACTGGAGCTGGAGAAAGTTGGTCGTCATTGTCTTCTTCTTCCTCTTATTTTTGCTCCTTTCCCTCCCTCCTCCCCTTCTCCCATCCCTTTCTCTTTTTCTCCCCTCTTCTCTTCGTCCGTCCGTCTTCTTCTAGATTAAATTTCAATTCCAGAGCCTTGGGAGATGTTCACATCATTGTTCTTGAAGAGGCCCCTTATCAGTTCCTATTCACATGTATAAACCATGTGAGCAATTATCCTGGCTACCACACAACTCAAGATACATCCCTGCATTTAATGCCAAAATTTTCCTTAAATAAATTCTCATTAAAAATGAAATCTGGGGCCAGGTGTAGTGCCATAGTACTAACATCCTGAAGGTTGAGGTCGAGGCGGGGGGGGGGGGTCTCTGTGAATTAAAGGTCTATATAATGACTATAAGTTACTTTTAAAACTAAATTATCTTTAATCATTTAACATTTAGAGTAAAAATTAAACATTTTCTTATTTATTGTGTGTATCTTTCTCTGTGAATGTATACATGGTGTGTGACTGCATATGTGTGTGCATGTGTGCATGCGTGAATGCATCTCTGTGTGTGTGTGTGTGTGTGTGTGTGTGTGTGTGTGTGTGTGTGTTTGTCATGATGCCCAGAGAAGGAACTTGATGAAGAGCTTAAACTTTAACTGTAGTTTGTCATAGTGACTCCGGAGCTCACAGTCATCTTGTTTTTGTGGGGTTGGAATGGACTGCAGATATGGAAATGCAAACGTAATCCCATGGTGGCAGCTTTTTTTTTTTCTGTGTATATAATTTTAAAACTGTATAAAAACAGCCATACAAGTGAAGTTATACCTCACAATACACATGTATCAGTTTTACCCAAGAGCATTCTTCTAAGTTAATGATGCTTCATAGACCACTAAAATATTTTCATAAGAGGATTCTTCTCAACTGAGAAGCAGCACATCAATATTTCTAGTAAAAAAAAATCCTTGAAAATACTTTTTCTGTTATTTGAGTGTAATTCAAGAACTCTCAACTGATTCTCTTCTCTCACACTATTGCAATGAAGACAGAAGAGGAGCATTTGAGCGTTTGTTCAGTCTGCTGCCAGATCTTTTTTCTTTCTTTTCTTTTCTTTTTATTTTTTTTTTTTTTTGGAGTGGCACTTACTAGCACAGCTAAGGAACTCATAACTCAATGATGTATTCTATCCAATTAGGAAATTCAAATATTTTTATAAGGTGCAATTTCAGACAAGAAAACGACTTACCATCTTTATTAACTGAAAAGTCATGAATTTAATTCAAATGAATTTGTAGAGACGAGCTCAGAGCATGTCAGATCTGATTTGAAACTTTTTCTGGGTTCCACTCTACCTGGCTTTTTGCCTGAGAGGGACATTGTGACTAATCAAAATCCCTACGGTGTGTGGCAGCTCTAATTGCCTCCAACTCACCCAGGTCCTAAACTAAGTCAAGTTGAGGTTGGGGGTTTGGCCAAGAATGTGCACACATGTACAAATGTGTGTGCATCCATGGATACTTACGCAAACATTACCGAGTACAAAGGAAGTTTCTCAGATGGAACCAGCCTTTCACACTGGGCTGAGAGTAAGTTCCCATGCCTTTGACAGGAGACACTTCAGCAGCGCCCTGTCTCCAGGAGCGGGGTTGGGGGTGGTGAGTGGGAACAATTGTGTTCCAGTCCCTGTAGCAGAAGAGCAAGGAAGAGAAAGCAGCCCTTCTGACAAAGGTAGGGTTCAATGTTCTTCCCTGCTGGCCCAGCTGGGAAAAGCGCAATGAGGTCCTTCACCAAGAAAACTGTGAGCCTTGAGGAAAAAGCAGAATAACTCACTACTGAGAAGCCAAAGAACTTTGACTTTTGGTGAGTTTGTAAAGAGGAAAGCAAAGGGAACGAAAAACAGAAAAGAGGAGAAGGAAACGACGGGAACCATGAGCAATGTTCTTGAAAACATAAATTCAACTTCAAGTGAACATTATTTAAGGAAGAAAATGTGAGAGAGAGGAAAGGATTGGAGGATGTGGGATGCAGGGTGACTTGAAGCAAGTTTCATATTTATGTGCCTTCTCAGACCCCACCATTTCCCTTGGGTTGGAGTAGCAGCTATAAACACTGCTTTGTCTCCAAGTAGCTAGTACTTAGAAAGTTAGGCTGGAGGACATTGGCTAAGGTCTTGGCTCCATCTGCTGAAGGGCTAAGAAAAACATGTTTTGTTTTGTTTGCCTTTATTTTTAGATGTCAAGGGCCACTCTCTTCATTTTAAAGTCAGAATTATCTACAATGAAAAGCAGCGCACTAGAGTAGGAGTTTTTCTAGTACTTTACTGTTCAGCGAAAAGTGGAATAGATTAGAACTCCTGAGGGAAAAGTTCTCTGCTAACTGGAGAACTGCTTTCTCGGGGGAGTGCTGAGGTAGTGTTTGGGCAAAGCCTGGACTGGTCCAGGAGTTTTACACTGTTTCCAAATAGGTAGGGAATCTAGATACAAAGTGTTTCATTTCACTGTGTTCCCATGATTAAAAACTAAAAGATTTTAATCATAAACTGAAGGATTAAAGAAGAATAAGGCCCCCGAGACACCATCAGCAACTATCTTCAAACTCTAGGTTGCAGGACTGTGTTTGTAGGAGTCTGAGCACAGTCCTGTGGCCACTATGGGGATCAGAGAAGCAAAGCTTGTAATGGGGTAAGGCAGAAACTCGCTCATTTATTACTTAGGCATATGTTGTTGTAGGGACAAGACTCTCTGACCTGTCCAATGTAAAGAATGAAGGCTTGGTTTTGCATCATAGTTGGAGGTTGAGCCAGGTGAGGCAATGTGCAAGGAGGCTGACTTTACTGCTGCAGGGATGCACGGCAGCTGGTTACATGGTATTGGCAACGAGGAGGCAGGAACTAGAGAGGCAGAGACATGGGGTTGCACAGAATGCCTCTTCCCCCACCCACTAACCTGCCTTCTCCTACTAGGCTCCATCTCCTGAAGATTTCCACAGCCTCCCAAAGCAGTGCCACCAGTTGGGGACCAGTAGGTCTTCAAATATGTGCCCGTGGAAGACATTTTAATATTCAGACCATAATAACCTTCAAGATGTAATACCACAAAAATTGACCCTGTGAGCTTCCTGTGACTAAGGGTGTCATGTTTGACATGCTACAAGACAAGAAAAAGTGGTCCAGATGCAACTATGCTGTCAAAGATGTTTTAAGAAAATATACTTTACCATATACTGATTTGCCCCATTTTCTGAGATAAAAAGTGTGGAAAGTAGAGTTCTCTTCTTTATGAGACTCACATCTTTGACAAAAATGATGAGAGATGTGAAACCTTTGCCAAAATCAATGTGCAAGCCATTTTTTAAAATTTCCATACAGTAAGTAGTGGCTAGCCATTCCTACAGGCTAGGGCCACTATTGGTGTGGGGTGTGGGGGATGAGGTGGGGACTCTGCAATTCTGTGAGACAGGGACAGTGCTCAGGCTTAATGTCATGATTGTGTGAGCGGAACGCTGGTGGGGAAGCCTTGCTTTGACCCTTACTTGGTAGGAAATAAGTTGAGGAGTAAGATAAAATATATTTGCTAGGAAGAATTGGAGATTATGAAGTTTCCCCTTGTTCCTTGGATAGAAACTATTCAAGGCTTCAAAAAGGCCTTCCCAGGGCTTCAAAGGGAGTTACAGCTATGCTCAGTTGTCAACTTTCCATGCCTACTTTCTGTAGCTATTGCCAATTGACCCAGATCCTCCTGACCACAGACGATGCATATGGCCTTAATAGCCCTGCCAACCAACCCTCTGGTAAGGCAGCAGGAAGCCAGATTCATCATGAAAAGTGGGGTTTCTGCTTTCCTGAGATTATACAATTAAAAGAGCAGCTCAATAGCCGCCCCTCTTTCTCCCCCCCCCGCTTAAGGAGGGGTTAGTATGTGAACTTGTATGGATGGCAGCTAATGTGTGTGTCATTAAACAGTTCTTTCCCTTGGGTTGTGGTACAATACGCTTTGGAAAGAGAGTCTGAGCCTTTAGCTCAGTCCAGCCCACTTGGAATGAGTTGCCTATCATAAAGGATCATTCCCCAGGACTGTCTTTCAGGGACAGGATTTGTGAAGGGGAAGGATAGGCAGGTATTACCCTGGAGTTGATCCCAGGCTGCTCTAGATGGACTCTGAAGGACAGTATTAAGTAGCTGTTATAGTTTCCATCTGTAATGTCCCACATAGCCTAATGTTCTACACACGGGATCCCCAGCTTGTGGCTTTACGTGAAGGTTGTAGAGTCTTGAGTCACCAGAAGTGAGACATTGAAGATTATACCTGAACCCAATTCTAGCTACAGGCTCTCTTTTCTGGTCTGCCAAGTTGTGAGGAGCCTCCTCCATATCTGTCACCACCATTGACCTGTAACACACAGTCACCCACATGGCTCCCTCATGCTGTTCCCACTAAGATGGGTCCTTCCCTCCCTGCTAGTCTTTGTCAGGCATTTTATCACCTCAATGAAAAAGTTAATGCAGAAGCATATATAAATAAAGGTATGGGCTCCTTTCTTCAGCTATGCCTCATTCTATTTAAAATTTAAATTTATTATTAACTGCCATGAAGACACAAGTGTTCATATAAACATATAAATGGGCAAAGTGGTATTTTGAAACATGCACTAGTGATATAATGCTCAAATGATGCCTAAATCATGTCCCCAAACCTTTGTCATTTCACAATATTATTTCTCAACTATTTAGAACTGTGGTGGAGACTATTGTTTTATTCCCCTAGGTGAGAGACTATGAACTAGAGAAGATACAAGGCTTTGAAAGCTATGTCTGTCACACCGGAAAGTAGGGTTTAGTTGAGTTGTTCAGGAACCTAGGCCTCCATTGGTTTCCTAGGTTATGTCTGAGCAGAATACTTTATTTAGGTTATCCATCTTTCATCACAACTCCCTCCCCCCCCCCTTTATTTTTCCGGGCAAAGGTGACATCAACACAGCCCCCGAGATTCTCCAGCTGTGCACCACATTTTCTCTCTACAAAATGTGTCTGTCAGTCTCGGACTAGCTACCTATCATAAACTTAAGAGGAAGACTCATATGCAAAATAAAATAAAAATGAAAATTAAACATTTAGGTTGCCAATACGCCCAACTTATTTACCATATTAGTTAATGAACAGATTCAATTATTCTTTAGAAATTCCACAAATACACTGATTACACTTTAAAGTATGATTTTATTTTTATTTCTCAGAGAAGGCTTCTAAGGAACACATTACTGTATTTTCTATTTCCACAAATGACTGTATTAATTACTTTTGTTGTGACATAAAATACCATAACCAAAAGCAACTAATAAAAGCACCGGCTTAATTTGGCTTATAGTTCCGAAGGGGGTTCTGATGATGGTGAGTAGACATGGCAGAGGTGGTCAGAGCAGAAAGCTGGGAGATCACATTTCCATTCACATGCTGGAAGCAGTGGGGAGAGACCATAAACTCTCAAAGCCTTCACCAGTGACATATGACCTCCAGCACAGGCTTTCTGCATGCTCAAGGTCCCAGAACCTCTCCCAAATAATGCCATCAAGGGAGGGCTACTTGTTCAAATACATAAGCCTATAACTCCTCATTCAAATCATCACAGTAAGTACAGATAGAGGTGGGGAAGATAGAAAATTATGCACATATTTTTGCTTTTATTTTTACATTTTGGATTTCTAAATCATCCTTAGAGCTGTAATGGAAAACCCAATTTATTGAAATATTGTGAAAAAACTTTAATAAACAATGGTATATTTAAAAAATCTTCCCAGTTTTTAATTTATAGGAGTGCATATTGTTCTCTATAGAGTAATTAAATTTCTATTTGAATTTACCTGGAGATATTGAATAAAAATAATTCATTTTTAGGTTGGGAGTATAATACAGTGATAGAGCACTGCCTAATATGTGTTTGGGAGTGAGATAGAAAAATAATTGTAAAGCCATATATTGTAGACAAATGACCATGTGCACGTGACTTCATGTATTCACTCTTAAGTGTGATTGAGGACTTACAAAGGGCTGTCTGGTCACTCATGCTTCCCCAGAGCATCTCTTCTTTCCTCTTGACTCAGAAATGCCCAGCCCAAGGGATGAGATCATATCCATCCAGAGTGTGCTGTGAGAACCCTTGTCAGGTAAATTCCCTCTTCAATTCCCAGCCTCGTTTGCAGCAGATGGGATTTTCTGTGAAGCCTCTTTTAAACACAGTACTAAGAACAAAAGGAAAGGGATGAAGGGACTTGGGATTCAAATCTGAAAATGACATGCCAATGACAATTATTCTCTCTTTCTGTAGTCATC